>ML807005.1:99848-118378 GCA_009831015.1 Picea engelmannii | reverse complement strand
GAGTAGCCATCACATCTCTTCTCAGAGATAAGCTGCCACCATTCTAGCGAGTCTTTCACTCTGTATTTTACAGTCTCTGTACATTTATTTCATTAATAGAAATCGTGTATTACTGTATCTCTGTGTTTATGGTTGCATCTATAATATATTTCTGTTATATTATTGGATATACGCGATATCTCTGTGCATTTCTTTATTATATCTCCACTCTCATTTCGTGCCGAAAATAATCCGGATCAAGTCATGCGTAGCAGACCCTAGTGAGGAGAGAGCCATACCCTTGTCGCATATTGGGTATCGGCGTTTGGAGGAATGAGCCAAAGGTTTTCAACTCATGAACTCGCGAGATCACAAGTTGCGAAAAGGGTGACTTGGGTTACGAATATTTAACTGTCGGATCTTCATGGACCGAGAATTCTGAAGTTCCGAAGTCCCGAAAATTGCAGAACCAAACGAGAGCTCAAAGAAAAACTTAATTAAATCAAAATGTCTTTCATTCTTGTTCGTATTGGCTTATAAATGTTATGGATTGTTCCAAAGGAGTAATGACCTAAAAAACTTCCAATTTAATTGCACAGTGCGTGTGCAGAGTTCAACAGAGGACATGACTCCAGTTAACCAACGCCGAGTATGGAGTGGGGAAAGGTGCAGATTACCCCCGAACTAGAAGACGAACAAGAAGGAAAGGATGTTAACCTGGGAATCGAAGGATCGAACTCCAATGGGCATGGAAAAGAGAAGGATAAGGAAGGACACATAATGAAAATCATTGAAGGATTTCAAAGAGAGGCCCAGGCTCGTCGAGGTGATAGACGAAAGCTCATGAAAGTCAGGGATCCACAGGGTGCATTAAACTTAAAAATTTTGAAGAGCTTGGAAAAAATAGAGAAGAAACTCGAGAAGGGAAGAGACTCAAGTACGATGGAGAGTCACAGAACCCATGGGATAAGAAGTAGGTCAAGGAGTGGTAGATGACATCTTAGTCTCTCCCAAAGACATTCTAATAGGAAGACACACAGTAGTTCAAGCTCGTCCCCTACCAGAAAACATCGAAAATTCAGAAGGGAGGAATTGAAAGGAATGAACACTAATGGTGAATTGAATATTCTTCCTTTAGGCTCATACAATTGCTTAATTGGGATGGACTGGTTGGAACAGCACTATGCCCTTCTGGATTTCTATAACAAGAGGTTCACATGCCTGAACAAAGAGGGAAATCAAGTAACAGTCCAAGGAATTCCCAGAGTTGTGGCTGTGAGGGAAATCTCAGTCATATAGCTGAAGAAATGTTACCGGAAAGGCTGTCAATTATTTGCAGCTCGGCTGGAAGAAGAATCTCGAGATGTAGTATTGATTCTAGAAGACCACGAAGTACTCCAAGAATTCAAGGACATATTTCAGGAGGTACCTGGACTACCTCTGAAGAGGGACATCGATTTTTCTATAAATTTGATGCCTGGAGCAGCTCCAGTTTCAAAGGATCCTTATAGAATGAGTACACCAGAACTGAAAGAGTTGCAATTGCAGCTCGAAGAGATACTAAAGAAAGGTTACATTCGCCCCAGTGTGTCACCTTAGGGAGCCCCAGTCCTATTTGTGAAGAAGAAATACGGGACGTTGAGGCTGTGCATTGATTTTCGACAGTTGAATAAGGTCACCATCAAGAACAAATATCCTCTGCCAAGGATTGATGATCTTTTTGATCAGTTGAAGGATGCAAAAATATTTTCAAAAATAGATCTCCGATTAGGATATCAGCATGTGAGAATAAAGGATGAGGACATCAGCAAGACCACCTTTAGAACAAGGTATGGTCATTATGAGTTCACAGTGGTGTCGTTTGGATTGTCCAACAGGCATGTTGTTTTCATGTGCTTAATGAATGGAGCGTTTATAGATTATTTGGACAATTTTTTCATAGTCTTCCTGGATGATATCTTGGTGTATTCCAAGATAGAGGAAGCACATGAAAAACACCTGAGAATGGTGTTGTAGGTGTTGAGAGAACACCAGATGTATGCAAAACTGAGCAAGTGCTCATTTTACCAAAGGAAGATCCATTACTTGGGACATATAATATCTGAAGAAGGGATCGTTGTGGATCCTAAAAAGGTACAGGCCATTCGAGAATGACCAGCGCCAAGGAATGTGGCAGAAGTTAGATATTTTATGGGTTTGGCAGGCTACTATAGGAGGTTTATAGCCAGATTCTCAAGGATAGCCCATTCTATCACTTCCTTACAAAGGAAGGGAAATAAGTTCCAGTGGACTGAAGAATGTGAGAGCAACTTCCAACGATTGAAGAAGTTGCTAACCAGTGCTCCAATCCTAAATATTGTAGATCCAAACAAGGATTACATAGTGTGCACAGATGCATGTAAGGAGGGGCTAGGAGGAGTTCTCAACCAAGAGGGATTTGTAGTTTGTTATGAATCCCAAAAGTTAAGGGAACATGAGAAGAATTATGCCACTCACGATTTAGAGTTGGAAACAATCGTCCATGCCTTGAGGAAATGGAGACATTACCTCATGGGCAAGAGATTCGAGTTGAGAACAGACCATAACAGTCTGAAGTATTTATTTGATCAGCCGACCTTAAATGCCAGGCAAATCAGATGGCTGGAGTTTCTGTGTGAATATGACTTTGATATCAAGCATATCACAGGGAAATAAAATAAGGTGGTTGATGCACTCAGCAGAAAAGTGCACGAATTAAATGCTACAACCATTAGCATGTACCAGACTGAGATGAAAGACAGAATTTTGGAGGCTGCAAATGTTGATTTGCAGTACAAAAATCTTGTAGCAAAGCTACATCAGCGTGAGAGACCACAGACCAAGGAAATTTACACCTTGGGAACTAATGGTTTACTTCTGTATAAAAACAGAGTGTATGTACCCAATGTCCGAGAATTGAAGCTGGCAATTCTAAAGGAGATGCATAACATGGCTTATGTTAGACATCCTGGATATCAGAAGACTGTGGCAGCAGTCAAAAGCCATTATTTTTGGCCGAGTCTGTAGAAATAAATCACTGAATACATCGCAATATGCATGGAGTGCCAAAAGGTTAAGGCTGAGCATAGGCACCCAACAGGGTTGCTACAGCCTTTACCTATTCCTGAATGGAAATGGGACGTGGTAACAATGGATTTTATCACCGGACTACCCAGAAAAAGCAAGCATCATGATTCAATCATGGTGGTGGTGGAAAAGCTTACTAAAGCTGCCCATTTTATTCCACTAAAAAACACCCACAGAGCAGCAGATGTTGTTGACTTTTTCCTAAAAGAAGTTGCACGCTTGCATGGAATTGCTAAGACAATTGTGTCTGATAGAGACCCGAAAGTCACTTCGAATTTCTGGAAAGGAATGTTCAAAGGATTCAGAATGAATCTGAACTTTAGCACAGCGTATCATCCAGAGTCTGATGGACAGACAGAGAGAGTAAACAGAGTAATAGAAGACATTATAATAATGTATGTGATGGATAAACCATCAAGGTGGGAAGACTACCTACATTTGGTAGAATTTGCCTACAATAATGGGTATCATGCATCATTGAAGATGAGCCCATTCGAAGCGCTTTATGGAAGAAAGTGCAACACTCCAGTGAGCTGGGATAATCCAGATGACAGAGTAGTAGTTGGGCCGGAACTGCTCAAAGAGATGGAAGATCAAATGATACAAATTAAACATAATCTAAAAGATGTCCAGGACAGGCAGAAAAGTTATGTTGATAGTAATAGAACCCATAGAGAATTCAAAGTGGGTGACCATGTTTTCCTGAAAGTGAAAACTAACAAGAGTTCCCTCAAGCTGGGAAGTTGCGCCAAGTTGGCAGCAAGATTTTGTGGGCCATTTGAGATCCTAGAAAGGATTGGGCTAGTTGCATACATGCCTGTATTACTTGCATCTATGACTGTACATAATGTGTTTCATGTTTCACTACTTAAGAAATATGTACCTGATGCTAATCATGTTATCGATTGGAATGTGATTCAGGTGGAACCAGAAGGTGTCCTGCAAGTGCATCATGTGCGCATATTGGACAGGAAAAGAAAATAGCTCCATAATCGAGCTATAGAGCTTGTAAAGGTCCAGTGGACCTGGTACGGTCCTGAGGACACGACATGGGAGCATGCAGATGTTATTCGGGCAGAGTACCCGCATCTTTTTGAATTTTTTTGAAAAGCTTGCAGACGCTATGTAAAGTTGCACTGAGGACAGTGCAAAAATAAGGGGAGGGGAATTGTAGTGTCCCCAAGGCCGAGCCCCGTAGTGAACCATGTTCTGAAAATAATTGTAATTATGATTTATAGGCTGGTGAGTTGAGTTCTTATAAGCTGGAGGCTTATGTGTTATTAGGCCAAGGAGCCTAAGTGTTGAAGGCCAGGAGCCTGCTGTTGTACTTGTATGTATGCATAACATTTAATAAAATATAAACACCGCTAGGTGCAGACCAACCACGATGAATGAGTGAAGGGGGACTAAGCATCCACAGAGTGGGCAAGGAATTAGGGGCTGGAAAGTGGGAAAAAGGGGCTAAGTGTTGAGCCTAGGGGCTAAGCCTAGGGGGCTTAAGCCTGGGAATGATATTTTAATATTATCCCAAAGAGACATGTGCATTTATGTTTTATCCTAAGTGTTGGAAAGGGAGGATGTACAAGGGTGATGCGTGCTGGTGGAACGCATGCAGTTTCAAGGGTGATAAGTGTCCACCCTAATTCATGAAAATAAAATAGACGAGGTAAGCCATGAAGGCTCTTGCTCCTCCATTCCACCCGACTGTCTGAACATGAATGGTCTGACCTCTACAAGAATACCAGGGGATGCAACCCTGAAAGCCGAAAATCATGTGTTGATTTCGGGGATAGCCAGTAAATATTTTGTCTGAACAGTTGGAGCCTGTGCGTGGGATCTCTTATAACCTCGTGCAATCTCGAAACCAAAACCATGAAGACTATCCCGTGTTTGTTGAACCAGTTTGGGAATCCTGTGTCTGTGTTCCCAATTGACTGTTGTGGCCACGCAACGCTGGACTGTGCGGGGCTTACTGGCCAGTGTAAGTCTATGTAGAACCTGTGTGAAACCTCTCTCCAGGTGAGGGAGGTGATTGTTGTTGGAAGAGGCAGTTTGTCAGGCCTATGAGAAACTCTTTCCAGGAGAGAGAGTTTGCTGGGAAGTGGTTTCTTCCAGAGAGTGTCCAGCACCAGCTTCGGGCTCTGAGACTTCTTGATCCAACCTGTTATCGAGACCCGGAGAGGGAGGTTAGCACCAATGGATTGTGCTTGTGAAGGTGTATACTCGCGGGTGGAACATGCATGTGGGGAATGAGATTCTGGTAGTAGTGGGCGTAAGATGGCATCCTGGGAAGAATCCTTCCAATCATTCTGTGTTGTTTTCCCTATAACCTCAGCCTAGCCTAGTATTCCTTGCTTTGGGGTGTAGCTTAGTCCCAACTCGGGGGTGACCCACTGCTGAGCTGATGAGCAGTGTGGTCTAAGGCTGGGAGGTTCGTGGAAGGCCTGCACTTGGTTTGTGAAACTGCCACTATTGCAAAGAAAGTATCTGAATATGATTTAATCATGTTTTGCATGACTGTGCTACTTATGTATCATGTTTTCCACTGTGTATATGAATTAGTATGAAAAGCTAATTGCTTGTTGATTATGGCAGTAATTCATATGAATACTTTGTGTTGAATGTGTTTATTGTTTAAATGCATGTGGGTTAAATAACATCTGTATGAGTTATGTACAAAGTTGTGTTATAGTCTTCTTTTAAGAGCGATTAAACCTTAGTAGTAGAAAAGGTGTGCTACATAAGGAATCTTTGTGCTTTGTTGCAACCTTGTCGACCTGCTTTTGTTGGATAGAAGGTGTAGGGGGGGAGACTGTAGTGGTTGCAGTGTCCTTATGTTCACCTTTTGAACAGATTGTGAAGAAGCTAAATTTTGTAGTATGAGATACTACCTTTTCACACTTTTTAGGTGGAACAATAGTTGGAACTACCTCTGGTATTCTATAGAGATGACCCCCCAAAGTAACAATGACACTACAGGGTCATGACTCATAAAATACATGGCACTTCCACATATATGGCTGGCCCAAGAGAACATCACATAATACCTCATCCTTGAAGGGTTTGATGCCGTATGAAAATTGATATTGTTGGCTGACACGAAGATCTCATCCTTGGAAAAGCCACCCGATGTTGTATGGATGCGGGTGTGGTGTTGTCGACAATCCCAACTATTTGATGACCTCTACTGAGATGAGGTTCTTCTGGCTTCCGCTATCAATAATAAAATGCAGCGGGGTCCCCTTCACCCACATCTGTGAATGAAAAAGGTGCTCCCCCTCTTCGAGATCTGTTGATTCTTTTAGTTGAATTGTTGCGGTTGCGAGAATAGCAGCGGGGTCTGCGTCAATGATCTTCCCTTTACCAGTGTTTTCAGAATTAGATTCTAAATCAGGGTTTGTCTCCTTGTATTTGATCTTGGCCACCAATGACTATTTTGAGTGACATTCATCGGTGTTTTTCCAGGCGCTTTTGTGGAAATCGCACCATTTTCCAGTGTCCTTCTTTGTCTTCTCGTGACCCTTCTTTTCCTATGTCTTGGAGTGGTTTTCGGGAGTCTGTTTGTTATGTATGTCTTTGTCATACTTTGGTTGTTGTGGATTTACAGATCTAAAATCCTGTTTGTTCTAGTGCTTAAATTTCTGTTCGATTTTAACAACATATCGATAAGTAGCACCGAGTGATGAGATGTCCAGAAAATCCATTTCAATCTGGATGTATCTGTGTAGAGCCCCATGGTATTTTAGAACCAAATTTCGCTCAGAGTATTTTCTACCCAGCTTGGTGCACAAGGTATGGAAGGTATTGGTGAACTCCATAACTGCTTGGTCCCTCTCTTGCCGCAGTGTAGTCCATCTCATGTACTGGTCCTCATAGTTTCCAACAGGGTAATACTATTCCTTTACTGCATCCACAAAAAATTCCCAAGTGGGATCGGCCCCATATATTTCAGACTGCTCTGTGGAACTCTACTCCCAATAAGTTTCCCACCAATGTTTGACATGGGGTAGAGCTTTAAGGAGTGCGAAGGTGGTCTTTTCTTTGTCAGAAAATTTGTGAATAGAGAAATAACCTTCTAGCAGATTTAACCATTTGTCTAGGGCTTCTGCATCTATATGTCCTTCAAATACAAGAATATCAAAATTAACTTGTAGATTGAAAGGCGAGGTGCCTCCAAAGTGGCCACTTGATGAATATGCATCTGTTGCTAGCAGCAGGCGTTGAAGGATGTGGGAAAAATTCTCCATCATTTCGTCGCTTTGTCGCATGAGAGCTTGCTCAAGCAACAGACTGATAGGATCATCTGCTCCGTCAATTTTCTTTTCTTCTACCATTGAGTGTTTCTTGGGTGTGCGAGAGTGGTTGTCCTCAAGAGAGACAATATTGAGACCCAACTTGCTATACTCGGACCTCATTGGGGACATGCACTAAAAATGATCAAGTGTAGCCTGCTTTGATACCACTAATCCGGATTATTTTTGGCACGAAATGAGAGCGAAGATATAATAAAGAAATGCAAAGAGATATTGCATATATTCAATAATATAATAGAAATGTATCATAGATGCAACCATATACATAGATATATAGTAATACATGATTTCTATTAATCAAATAAATGTGCATAGACTGTAAAAATACAGAGTGAAAGACTCGCTAGAATGGTGGTATCTTATCTCTGAGAAGAGATGTGGCGGCTACTCGCATTCGCAAGAAGATGATTACAATGAGGATCTGGAGGCCTTTTTACAATAAACAGGAATTCTAAAAGTCCTAGAGATCCAAAAACCTAACCCTAGGAGATGAAGCGCCAAAAGTCATGTGTGCCCCGTTTGGGTAAGTTAGTACATCAACTTCTCGGGGTCGTAACGTTTGCATACGATCTCCATTTTAGGCGTATGATAGCTCGTTGGAAAGGTATCCTCAAGGAGATTCATTTTGGGGGCTCAATAATTCCTTAAACTATCATTGAGAACCTCAATCTTTAAAAACCTTCATTTAGGCCATCAAAATGGCCCTAGAAATTAAAACCTGCTAAAAATAGTAAATTGCCAAAATTGCTAGAAAACTGTTTTGAGCCAGTTGGAAAAGGTGGGTGGCCACCGATATCCACCTAGATCATTGAAAATCCATGAATCTATAATATTATAGAGGTTTTCACTTGTTGTGAACTGATGACAAGTGACATGTCGTGGGTTGTACCATAAATCACTAGTGACACCCCTAAAAAATTGTTTGAATCTTGATCTAGAGTTGTGTCTTGGCTTACATATTATGGTGTGTTCTTCTCTGACCTTGTATGGTGGAAATTAAGGATATAAAAAATAACCCCTAATATGTTAGGCTAGGAAAGGAATGGATGTTTAAAACACATTACAATATAATAGTATCGATGTGAGGCAACCTAAGGAGAGAGAAAAGAGGTCTGGAGGTCAAATAGTACCTGCAATTAGACACCAAGGATAAAAACTTCTATAGACCATCCCCAATGTAGACATACTCAAACTTTGAAGAGTATCAAAGCATGGTCATGAAACAATACACTGCAGATCCATGACATGAAATGAAAGACCATGGCCATGAAATAGTACATGACAGATCCATTTCATTAATAAGATCATAGCCATGAGAAAATACAATGTGGATCTATGTCACAACATATACATCAAGAATACAATGAGAACTAAAGAAATTTCCCCCGAAGTCTTCAAAGTACTCATAGAAAAGTGGTATACTCCATCGCAACTTGGGAGGCGATGTTGTAAAGTAATGATGTGGCCCCAAACCCATGGTCTTCATCCCAAACCTCGATGGTATAATTATACAACATGAGAATAGATGAGTTGGTGTTAGGCATGGTTGAAACCTTCTGATTACTAGTCATTCATGTATACTATTAACAGATTCGATGGGACCCACTGATGAAGAAGATGGACCCAAAGGCACCTAGTATAATCTAACAAATGTCAATATAAGATTTGATTTCAAACACTTGTAGAATCAATCGATCATGAGTCAATGATGTAAACTCAAACTTGATCTTGAGGATGCCTTCCACTAATTACTGCAAGCTCCAAGTTACTAGTTGGTTTCTAGATCTCTCTCCTAGATAATGTGTTGAAGTCAATAAGAAGAGATTCGTCAAAAGAGGGCCTTAATGTATCCCCCGTCAATTGAGATGAAACATATCCTGAGAGATGACATGAAGAGAGAGAATCACTGAGTACAACTAGCACAAGGATGCCCGACACAAAAATTCAACGAAACAATAGATGGTCGACTCGGGCTTAAAATTCCCTTGAACATATAGCAAGAAACAATGGTGACTTGGAAGTAAGACAGAAGTTATAGATGTATATAGTGAAACAATGTGGGAGGCATTGAAACACTCTCTGTTAGAAAAACAGAATCATAGAGAAATAAAATAAAACAAATGTGGAAATAAAACACTTAAGATACACATTACAATAGAGACATAATTATACGTGGTTCACAGAATGTGGGCTACATCCACGAGACAAATTTCCAGGTCCTTCCTTTATTATTATTCGACAAATGAAGGCATACTACATACAACACATTCATTGTAAATTCCTCTTCTATCTCTCATAGTCTCTTCTCTCAAAATACAATATTCACTCTCATACACAGCCATAATACAATTCCCTCATACAAAATGGGTTTCCCCAAAACCCTCGACATATGGGGGCTAGGCATACCTGCATATAAATGAAGAAGATAATCAGGCTCCACAACCAACACTCTCCATGATGACTGGAAGAGTAACCAACCGAAGGAGTATCTATGACTCATATTACTAGGATGACTCCTAGGAAAGATAAAACCCAACTGTAAGATGATTATTGTTGTAGGTGAATCCCCCTCTGGACAAGTGGATTCCCTCTTGGTATTTAGACTCCTAAGGCCAAGACATAAATTTCTTAACATGGGCATTGGATTCCTTTTAGATCTAATCAAGATAATGAATGAAAGAGAAGGAGAAATATATGTACCTTATAAGAGATGTTTGTGCTTGCAAAGTCCTGGCTGAGCTCTGATCCTGAGTTCCCTTATAGGTCCTTTCAAACAAACAAAGGTACAAAAGACTTCCTACTCTACTAATATTAGCTCAAACATAGATCCATCTAATGGAGACAAACTCATATGGAACAAGCACAAGTTTGAAAGAAATAGGCCAAGCATTGATTATATTAATGAGAACGAGTAAAAGTACATACAATCCTTTGAATGAAGGTGCAACAACTTCTTCTAGTTCTCCTTGTCCAACCGCTTTTCTCAATCAATCTCCATTGATTCCTTTGATGACATCTCACTCACGAGATCATAGGATTGATGTAATTCTCAATTGTCATTCTCTGTCAATACCACTTATAGGATCATAAGTTTGGTATCAATATCTAGTCTCTCTTCCCTCTTTCACCATGAGAAGGCCTCCTTATATAACCTTGGAGGGGTCCGACCACTTGAGAGATATTTGGGATGAGTTGAGGATTCCTCTCCTTCATTTTAGGATTTCCCCTAATATCATCAGGGATGATTTTAAGGATGGAAATTTATTTTAAAATGTGGAAACCTTGGCGAATCTTACTAATCCTTCATATGCCAACTATAAATGTTTGGCGAAATTTTTGTAAAAACTATTCAAATTTCTAAGGATTTTATATAGTTTTTATAAAATTTTGGCGATTTTTAGGGTAAAATAATTTTATCCTAAAGAATTTGGGCGAATCATTTTTAAAATAGTGAATCTCTTTTTTGGAAAAACCATGGAAAATTAGCCCATGAGTGAAATTTAGCCCCTAAAATCATCCCTGAATTATATCATTCCTTGACCATCTATTCGAATCCAACTACCTTCAGGAATTGAGGGATTCTTCCCTGATTTGCCTCAACAAACCCAAAATTTTCTCAGAAAAGGGGTAGAGCTCCCCCATAAGGGTGCACAGGGTTCTCAAACACTCCCCTAAAGAGTCTTAGGGCACGCCATCACTCCCTGACAGTGGGTAGGGGAGTGCTCCTCTCCAAAATTCATTTTTTGAGTGGTTTTTTCGATGGTAAAAGGCTTGTACTTCTTGTCAACTGATTTCTCTTCTTCCAAACCACCCTTTCAGGTGTCTTAAGTGTCTTTATGATGTTGTTAGAGGCACGACATATGAAATATGGAAATATGATGTTTTTGACACTTGCAACACTTATAGTCAAGATGCGACACTTGCAGACAAGATGCGACACTTACAACACTCGTAATGACGACACTTGCGACACTATCGAAGTGAGTAATTTTGAGGTGTAACAGATTGCCCCCCAAAGTACGAAGTTAGAAGACGACGATGAATGAAGTACTTTGTAGACTTTTTCGAGTGAGGGTATGGATGCAGAGAGACTAGAAAAAGTTGGACACAACCATTAAACAAATATTATGACATGTTTCAAAACTCAAGGCAGGCATACCTATGCTTGAGTGATAAAGACTTTTTAGGTATGGCCACCATAAAATACATTGTGGATCCATAATTATATCGAAAAAAGGTATAGCCACTGAAGATACACTGTGGATCTATACTCCTATGACCTGAACTGATCGTAGCCACAAATAATACATAGTGGATCTACAAGATAACAAGACATAGCCATGACCAATACAAAGTGGATCTATGTAATAGTATATGTGCCATAGTTCAAAAAGAACTCCTTCACAACCTGGGAAAAGTACACATAAGAGTGATGACTCAACCCAGGGTCTTCCTACCAATCCTGATGTAGTACGAATCTAACCATGTGAATAGATGTCATGATGTTGAACATGGAAGAAACCATTTGATTATTGGTCAATGATGTAAAACGTTAACAAGCACGAGGGATATCACCATTGATGTCAATGATTCCCAATGTACTCTAGTACATTTCGATGAATGTGAATAGATGAGATAAATTAGAACATCCATGGAATCATCTGATCAGAGATCAATGATGTAAACCCACTGTTGGACACGAGGAGGCCTGCCATTGAGGCATGCACGTCCCAAGGTAATAACTAGTTTCGAAGTCTGGTTCTTGGATAATGTGTTGAAGTCGATAGGAACAGACTCGTCGAGGGAGGGCCTTCATGTATCCCCCATCAATGACACAAAACTGACAAAGAGATTTAATTGGTAGATCAAATGAACATAGACTGACACAGGTATTGAAACCAGATATTTGTGATGGCTGACTCTCGAGGCAAATACTTCCCTTGAAAACTCAGGCACATCAGCAGAAACATGACATGGAACAAAAATTGATGATACAATGGATGTTGTGACTTTCGTCAGGTGATGCAAAGGAGTAAAAGAAACTCAGAGAATTGGCTCAGTGTAGAGGTTCAACGGATTAAAATGCGTGCAAAGACAAAGTTTTGTGTTAAAGGGCGACTGTAAGAGTTATTGGTAGTGTTCTAAAAAACTGCTTGGCTTGCTTCTTTCAAATTTTCCCCCATCCAGACAGATGAGTACCTCTTTTTAATTTAACAAGCTCGAGGAGGGTAACACATGTTCGATATGACTCACCTTCGATAAGTCCCTTTTCCTTTCTTTAGCGAATTGGAAGAAGTAAGGGTTCGGTCCCATATGGGCCCTTCAATGTATGATTGTTTAACGAGTCCAGAGAAGGTAAACTCAGTGATTTTTGATATTTAGAGAGTCTGAAAAGAACTTAAACATGACTCTAATGTTGTCATTTTTCATAATGTTAGTCTCGTGAGGCCGAAAAAGAGATAAAATACCACTCGAAAGACGCCCTTTCGAACCTTTTAACAAGTGGGAAAGGAAGCAATATCACTCAACAATCTTTTCATGTTTAGAGAGTCTGAAAAGATCTTAAAGACGACTCCAAAGGGTTCCTTTTTCGTATATCCATGCAAGTCCGGAAAAGTGATAAAAGTCTACTCGGTTACATTCTCATGTTTTTTCGAGAATGAGAAAGAACAAAGACCAAGCTCGGTATGCCCCCAGCTTGAAAGCTAGTGGCTTAACTCCATAATGATCATGAAAGGCTGGAGACATGCCCTCCAAGCTTCAATTCATTCACCAACTTTGAGGTTGTCACCAATTTCTCTACTAGGCGGAGAAAAGGGATAAGAATGGATTAAAAGAAGGTTCAAGAGAGGTGATTGTTTCATTTTTTAATGAGCTTGACATAGAAAAAGAACTATGCTCAGGGCTTTGGGTTAAATCCCCAGATATCTGTTTCATTTTTTAACGAGCTTTCTACAAAGAGGAAAACTATGCTCAAGGCCTCTGTTTCATTTTTTAACGAGCTTGCTACAAAGAAGAGAAACTATGCTCGAAACCTCTATTTCATTTTTTTAAAGAGATTTCCACAGAGAGAGAAAACTATGCCCGTGGAATCTTCTTGATCATGGCTTCCAAGAGAAAAACACTCTATAAGGACTCCATGTCAAGGGACAAAACTTGATCATGGCTTCCAAGAGATCTTCAATGGATGGAATAAAATCACTCTAGAAGGAACACATGTCGAGGGTCTCGTCAGGGGTAAGGAGATTAGGCTCCAATAACCCTACCGAAGAAATCACCATGTCAACTACCGGATCCAAATCGTCTGAAGTTGAAGTCATGGGAGATAATGCCACATAATTGACATGTGGTGGGGGCGATACTCTTGTCATATAAGAACCATTCAGGGAGGTAATCTAGTCAGGACCGATGAATGAAAGTTGATTAATTGTCACAATTCTTCCATCGTGTGGGAAATATATCACACGAAAAAGAGTGGACACAATAGCTTTCATGGCATAGAAATAATCCTACCCAAGGAGTAAAGTGAAATCCAAAGGGTCTTGGAATGCCATGACATCAATAAAGACAGTTTTCCCTCTCAAAGTTATCGAAAATTAAGGAAGGGTCCCTAAAGTTTGACTAGTTCTTCTGTTAAAGGCTAAAAGATTCTATGTAACCGACACAAGCTGAGGACAACCTAAAGTGTGCCAAGAAACAGAGGACAAAATACTAATGGACGCACCTTCATCTATCAATGTTTGAGGAACGTCCCGACCACAAACCTATACTGTAATCTGGAAAGGAATTTGAGAGGGAAGACGAGGTCCTGTTAGTGCATCCCAATCAAAAAGGATGGCCCCATTACTTAGAGGGGGTTTCATGAGAGAATGAGGAATGCCCCCCAGCATGGTAGATTCTATATCAACGAGAAAAATGTGGGCAATATCGGGTTTACTCACTAGAGGGAGAGTAGGATCGACCAATGATGGGATCAAATCAACCATGCAGGCACTCTTCAGACGAAGACTGGGACTGACTGAGGAAGGGACTGGATCAACCACTTTGGCACTCATCAAAGGAGGAGTGGGATCGACCGATGACAGGACTGGATCGACCACTTGGGTTTCATTATCCAAGGGGAGAATAGGGTCGACGGGTGGAAACAAATCGACCTCTTTGGTGTCACTCTCTAACGGGAGAGTGGGATCGACCGAGGATGAAAATGGATTGACTACTTGGGTTACACTCTTTAGATGAAGAGTAGGGCTGATCGATGATGAAACTAGATCAGCTACTTGGTTTTGTGGTTCAATTGAGTAGGAAACTAGATTGACCACCTCATCAACCGAACCGACTGGGGATGGAATCGGATTGACTAGCCCATCAACTAATGATGGGTTGGGGGAAATCTTATGATAACCTTTTGGAAGTTTAAGTTTTTCCAAAAGAGAAGAAGCCTATCCATGCGAGGACAAAGGTGAGAATAATGATCACCTTTGCATAACATACAAGGGAATTTGACAGTTGTCTTCTTCTTACCAACCTGAACGTCACTAGTTGACAGGGAATCACCAACATGTCTAGTAGAGGTTGATGAAATGGAGGACCACATTTCTAAGACCTTGGGAATACCAGAGCAATCCCTCAGAAAGTGATCACCCTTAAAAAGACTGCAAGGGAATTTGGGTTTCGGATTCTTCATTTTAATCTTGTTGAACTCATCAACACTCCCATTACTATTAACATTAGTTGGTTCCTTGGATCCAAAATTTGATGTTTTTGGAGCCTTGGTCCTTTTCGGGCTCTTCTTATTCTTCTCTTTATGTTTCTTCTTCTTTTGATCAACCTGGCTACTTTCTTTAAAACTTTCACTAGATGAAGAAGGAGAAAGGGAAGGAGACTTAATGGGTGAAGAAGGCTAAAATTCGACATGAGGTTGATGTGTGGGTAGTATACTGACATCTAAATTATTAGGTGTAGTTGAAGCACTGGGAGGATTCAAGATCACTGGAGTGGGGAACAACCAAAACGATAATCCGATGGTGAGTCCTGGAAGACTCAGTGTGGCAATGTATGAAGGACCAAAGTTTCCAAAAGAAGGAAAGGTATAAGGTTCCCCAGGAGAAGGGGTTCCTCCATTGGTACTCTTAGGATTTGATTCCATTAACACTGACTCAACCTAATTTCCACTAAGAAACACAACCAACACACGCTATGAATTTGAGAAGCAAACAATCAAACAAAACCTTCCCACAATGAAACCACTAGTTGGTGATGAAATCCAACATCGTGAGATCAAAATAGGAAGAGGTGGGGATAGAGTGGATAGATTATTTATGTTGGTTACCTTCTTAATGGACTTACGCCTCAGTGCAAGCTTCCACACAGTAATTGTGGACTTACCCTCCAAGGATCTTGAGTGAGCTTGCCCAATGTTTGTTCTAGGTATAGTGAGACTTCCCTTCACCGTCACCTTCTGTGAGACCCTAAATATTATGGATACTAAGGTTACCAATTCACAGTCATCCCTTGGGAGGGTACAGTCAATAGTCCAATCAGAATGTATGGGAAGGATAACAAGTTTGAAATCAACTCAAGAGGATCCCACACATAATCATGGGTATACCTTCAAGTGACCCCCAAAATACGATCTGACTACCATGAACGGTTGAACCACAGAGGGATAATCTCTGTAACTCTCTCGAACGCGACCTCGTGCATAACCCCTGTGTGAGAGGGGGATCCCATAAAGCCTATACGACAATTTGATTTTCTCTCCCTATCGCAAGATGCTAAGTTTGTTTGATAGCTTTGGAAAGTTATCCTTTCAACCTATTCCAAATCCCTACACCTTAAACTAATGTAGGTTTGCTAACAAAGATGTAAAAAGTGTGATAAATTTTAGTTAAGCATTGATTTTATTGGTTGTTGTTTACTTAGAGGTGTAAGAGAGTGAAAAATTATGATATTGTGACTCAGTTCCCAAAACATGCATCAGAAATGATAAGCAGTCTTTTCTTTCAATGAATGTCTAATTAAGGGAAGGAGAAGGATTTTCCTTTCACTGTCAAACACCAAGATGAAATGAACTCATGCAATAGTCCTCAATAAGGAATCCAATGCAATGCTAAAATGTTTGTATGTGACTAATAACCAGTAGATGTATGCTAATCGGACTTCAAGAGTTGTGAGATTTAAGCAATCTTGAAGCAAACTTCACATAAACCAAAAGACACCCTTGTTGTGATCAAACAAGAAACAAAAAGACAAAAAATCAAAAGGAAGGAGAAAGAGCTTGGACAAGATGACTCAAAGATCAGAAAGAAAAGTACAAAAGACCTTTGAAACCCCTTACAAAGTTTTCACTCATTCAGATAAACGAGAAGAAAACGAAAAATTGACTCCAAATCGTGAAGGACAAAGAGTGAAGCAAGGAAAAATGTCAAAAATACAAGAAAGAGATGAATAATCCTTAGAAATCAAATAATTGGAGGCTAAAAAAGGACACACTAAGATAGCACAAACCCTGAGCAGATGAATCAGCAAAAAGACTAAGGAAAAACCAATTTTTAAGAAGATTTCTATAGAAAAAGGGGTAGCGCTCCCCTAAGAGGGGACACAGAGCACTCCAACACTCCGTGGAAGACTGTAAGGGAGTTCTAACGACCTGGTGTAAGGGCAGGGGAGCGTTGGCCTCTAAAAACTCGGAATTTTGCCCAGAAATCCAAAAAACTCAGAGAAAATGCAAGAATTCTGAGTGTAATATGGATCCAAGAGCCAACAATCACATCTAAGGATCATAGACACATCATGGAGAAGGTAAAATCAGTGGGAAAAGGGACAAAACAAGATCTGGGAATGGAAACAAAAATTAGAGTTCCTCCCCAGTGGAGTCACCAATTTCTATTGTAGCTGAATCCCCCTATGGACAAGTGGATTCCCTCTTGGTCTCTAGACTCCTAAGGCCAAGACAGAAAGTGCTTAACATGGGAACTGACTTCCTTTTAGATATAATCAAGCTAATGAATGGAATAGAAGGAGAAATATATGTACCTTATAAGCGACGTTTGTCCTTATAAAGTCCTGGCTGCGCTCTGATCCTAAGCTCCCTGATAGGTCCTGTCAAACAAACAAAGGTACAAAAGAATTCCTAATCTACTAAGATTATATCAAACATAGATCCATCTACTACAGACAAACTCATATGGAACAAGCACAAGTTTGAAAGAAACAGGCCAAGCATTGATTATATTAGTGAGAATGAGTAAAAGTACTTACAATCCTTTGAATGAAGGTGCAACAGCTTCTTCCAGCTCTCCTTTTCCAACCCCTTTTCTCAATCAATCTCCACTGATTTCTTTGATGACATCTCACTCATGAGATCATATTTTTTATCTAATTCTCAATTGTCATTCTCTATCAATACCACTTATAGGATCATAAGTTTGGTATCACTCTCTAGTCTCTCTTCCCTCTTTCACCATGAGAAGGCCTCCTTATATAACTTTGGAGGGGTCCAACCACTTGAGAGATATTTGGGATGAGTTGAGGATACCTCTCCTTCAGTTGAGGATCTCCCCTAGTATCATGCCTTGACCATCTATTCGAATCCAACTACCTTCAGGAATTGAGGGATTCTTCCCTGATTTGCCTCAACAAACCCAAAATTTGCTCAGAAAAGGGGTAGCGCTTCCCCATAAGGGTGCACAGGGCACTCAAACACTCCCCAAAAGAGGCTTAGGGAGCACCATCACTCCCTGACAATGCGTAGGGTAGCTCTCCTCTCCAAAATTCATTTTTTGAGTGGTTTTTTCAATGGTAAAAGGCTTGTACTTCCTGTCAATTGATTTCTCTTCTTCCAAACCACCCTTTGAGGTGTCTTAAGTGTATTTATCATGTCGTTATAGGCACGAAATATGAAATATGGAAATATGATTTTTTTGACACTTGAAACACTTATAGTCAAGATGCGACATTTGCGGACAAGATGCGACACTTACAACAATCGTAATGATGACACTTGCAACAGTATCGAAGTGAGTAATTTTGAGGTGTAACAATTATTCAAATAGGTTCCATGTTCAAAGGGAGACTAGACTAATGTTTCCATGTCGGAAATAGATCAATGGTGAAAAAACCCTTCTCTTTTTT
>ML807005.1:72410-99821 GCA_009831015.1 Picea engelmannii | reverse complement strand
AACGAGCTCGAAAGTGATATAAAAGTATGTTTGGTAGTGTCTTTTCTGTTTGTTTTTAATGACCCCAAAAAAGGTTTTGAAGTATACTCGTGAGAGTATCTTTTTTGTGTCTTCTAACGAGTCCAAAAAATAGGTAAAAGTGTACTCGAATGTGTCATTTTCAAGTCTTTTAATAAGTTCGAAAAGAGATAAAAGTGTACTTGAAAGTTTATTTTTGTGTCTTTAAACGAGTCCGAAAAAGAGATAAAAGTGTTCTCATCTAGAGAGAACAAGTGGCATAACAACATGCTCCTATGTTCCAAGTGCTTCAAACTTACCTAAGAAAAATGGTACTGACAAGTGAGATCCACTCTTAGCAGTTTTTCTCTCCATGGGATGGTGAATGCAAAACAAGGGCCAAATAATGCAAGAGGCAGATGGTCAAAGGCTACTGCAATAATGGTAAGTGGTATCTAGGAAAACAATAGTGCAACTGCGGGGTAAATGACATGAGAAACAAATTAATAAGAGACCATTAAGAAACATTAAAATTAGGAACCCCCTCGAGAAAAGGACGAAATATAGATCAAGAGAGAAAATGAGTCTCAACATCAAGTCATGGTGGGACTGTTGTAGGAAAATCTCCCTGCGGACAGGTAGATTGCCTCAAAGAGCTAGACCCTTAAATCTAAGATAGAAAGTGCTTAACGTGGACACTGACTTCCTTTCAAATCTATACAAACTAATGCATGAGAAGGAAGGAGAACATAAGTACCTCTTTATCGACGTTTGTCCCTGCACACTCTGAGCCGAGCTCCAAACTCTCGCTCCTCGATGAGCCCTGTAGACAAACAAAGTACGACCACTTCCTACTCTATTGATATTAGCTTGAAAACAGATCTATCTATCAATGATAAGTTCATGTAAGATCAGACACGAACTAGAAATAAACAAGCCAAGAAAATTATATTAATGAGGAAAAAACATTGCTTACAGCCATAGATGAGTTGCAGCAGCTCTGCCAAGTCCTCCTTGTCTACCCCTTGCTCAAAATATCCACAATCCGACTGATGATAGCTTCACTGATTGCTCCCTATGAGATCATAGGTCTCTTGCTTCCAAAATATCTCTGTTCCAACACCACTTATGAGATCATAAGTTTGGTGTGATTCTCCTTTTCCAGTCCCCTTTCACCATTAGAAAGCTTGCTTATATAGCCTTGGAGAGGCTCAACAACTTGAGATATCCTTGTAGAAGGTGAGGATTTTCCTCCTTCAGTTGAGGATCTTCCCTAAGGTCATGGCTGGACTAGGGATTCGAGCTCAACTACCTTCTAAGAATGAAAAGATCCTTCCCCCATTCATCTCAACAACTTAACTACTGCCCAGAATAGGTAGCGCTCCCTCAAAAGGACCATCAAAGTGCTGTAGCGCTCCCTAGTAGGATTTAGGGGGGCACCAACGCTTTCAAAATCCATAACACTCCCTCAAAAGGGCCAGAGGAGATTTATAACACTCCCAGATAGTGTAAGGGGGAGCGTCGGCTCCCAGAAGAGGTATAGGGGAGCACTCTCCTCCAAAAACTCATTTTTTGAGGTTCTTTCAGATGGCAAAAGGTTTGCAAGCCCGCTGACTCATTTCTCCTATTCCAAATCAAATTTTTGAGGTGTTTCAAGTGTCCTCCTCATGTCATTATAGGCACAACATAGGCATCATGGCAGCATGCTTTCTTTGACACTTGCGACACTTGTGAGCAACATGCGACACTTGCGACCTTGTGAGAAAAATTCGACACTTGCGACCTTTGTAATGACGACACTTGTGACACTATCAAAGTGAGTATTTTTTATGTGTAACAGATTGCCCCCCAAAGTATGAAGTTAGAAGACAGGAACTGATAACTGAAATTCTTTTTAGACTTTCTAGCAAGGGTATAGACGCAGAGAACCTGACAAAAGATGCACACAAACATCCAATAAATATTATGACATGTTTCAAACCCAAGGTAGGCATACCTATGCTTTGGTGATCAAGACTTGCAAGCTATGGCCGCCATCAAATACACTGTGCATCCATAATTGTATTGATAAAAAGGTATAGCCACCGAAAATACACTGTGGATCTATACACTTATGACATGAATTGATCGTAGCCACAAAGAATACACAGTGGATATACGATATGAAAAGACATAGCCATGACCAATACAAAGTGGATCTATGTAACAATATATGTGTCATTGTTCAAGAGAAACTCCTTCGCAACCTGGGCAAAGTACATATCAAAGTGATCACTCAACCCAGGGTCTTCTTACCAATCCCGATGTAGTACGAATCTAACCATGTGAATAGATGTCCTGATGTCGAACATGGCAGAAACCACTTGATTACTGGTCAATGATGTAAACCGTTAACACGTGCGAGGGAGATCACCATTAATGTCAATGATTCCCAAGGTACTCTAGTACATCCCAACGAATGTGAATGGATGAGCTGAAGTCGAACATCCGTGGAATCATCCGATCAGAGGTCAATGATGTAAACCCAATGTCGGATGTGAGGAGGCCTGCCATTGAGGCATGCAGGTCCCAAAGTACTAACTGGTTTCTAAGTCTAATTCCTGGATAATGTGTTGAAGTCGACAGGAATAGGCTCGTCGAAGGAGGGCCTTAATGTATCCCCCATCAATGACACGAAACAGACATAGAGATGTAATTGGTAGATCAAATGAACATGGACTGACATAGGTATTGAGACAAGATATTTGTGATGGCTAACTCTCGAGGTGGATACTTCCCTTGAACACTGGGGCACAAAAACAGAAACATGACATAGACCAAAACTTGATGATGCAGTGGATGTTATGAATCACGTCAGGTGACCCAAAGGAGTGAAAGAAACTCAAAGGATTGGCTTAGTGCAGAGGTTTAGCGGATGATAATGCGTGCAAATGACAAAGTGTCTTGTTCAAGGGCGACTCTAGGAGTTACTTGGTAATGTTCTCAAAAAACTGCTCAGCTTGCTTCTTTCAAATTTTCCCCCATCCAGATAGATGAGTACCTCTTTTTAATTTAATGAGCTCGAGGAGGATAACACATGCTAGATAAAACTCACCTTCGGCAAGTTCCTCTTCCTTTGTTTAACGAACTGGAATAAGTAAGGGTTCGATCCCGTATGGGCCTGTCGATGTGTTCTTTAACGAGTCCAAAGACAGAAAACTCGAAGGTTTTTTAGGATTATAGAGTTTGGAAAAAAAATTAAAAGAGAACTCTCTAAGTTCTTTTTTCGTAAAGTAGTCTAACGAGACCGAAAAAGAGATAAACTATTGCTCAACAGACGTTTTCTTCAAATAATTTAACAAGCGTGAAGAGAACAAGGTCGCTCGGTAATCTTTTCATCTTTAGAGAGTCTGAAAAGAGTTTAAAGATGACTCCAGGGGGGTTCCTTTTTCGTGTGTTCGTTTATCCGTACGGGTCCAAAAAAGAGATAAAATTTTACCCGGTTGCATTCTCATGTATTTACGAGCACGAGAAAGAACAAATACTAAGCTCGGTATGCCCCCAGCTTGAAAGCTAGTGACTTGACTCCAGAATGATCATCAAAGGCTGGAGAAATTCCCCCCAAGCTTCAATTCATTCACCGACTTTGAGGTTGTCACCAATTTTTGTGCTAGATGGAGAAAAAGGATACAGGTGGATGAAATGAAGGTTCAAGAGAGGTGACTGTTTCATTTTTTAATGAGCTTGACATAGGAAAATAACTATGCTCAAGGCATCTATTTCATTTTTTAATGAGCTTGCCACAGAGAAGAGAAACTATGCTCGTGGTTTCGTCCGGATCATGGCTTCGAAGAGGATAATGCTCTGGAAGGGGACCAGGTCAAAGGATAAAATGTGGTCATGGCCTTCAAGAGATCTTCGCTAGATGGAAGAGAATTACTCTGGAAGGAACACATGTCGGGGGTCGTGACAGGGGTAAGGAGATCAGGCTCTAATAACCCTACCGAAGAGATCACCATGTCCACCACCGAATCCAAATCATCAGAATTTGAGGTCATGGGAGACAATGCCACATAATTGACATGCAGCAGGGGTGATACTGTCTGCATATAAGAACCACTTAGGGAGGTAACCCAATCAGGGTCGATGAATGAAAGTTGATCAATAGTCAAAATTCTTCCATCGTGAGGGAAAGATATCACACAGAAAAGGGTGGATACAAGAGCTTTCATAGCATAGACATAATCCCACCCAAGGAGTAAAGTGAAATCCAAGGGGTCTCGGACTACCATGACATCGATAAAGATAGTTTTCCCTCCCAAAGTTACAGGAAATTAAGGAAGGATCCCTAAAGGTTGACTAGTTCTTCTGTTAAAAGCTAACAGATTCTTTGTAACTGGTGCAAGCTGCAGACAACCCAAAGCGTACCAAGCAATAGAAGACAAAATACTAACGGACTCACCTTCATCTATCAACGTTTGAGGAACGTCCCAACCATGAACCTGTACTGTAATCTGTAAATGAATGTGAGAGGGAAGACGAGGTCTAGTTAGCACACCCCAATAAAAAAGGATGGCTTGAGTACTTGGAGGGGGTGTCACAGGAGAATGAGGTATGCCCCCCGGCACGATAGAGTCTATATCAATGAGAAAGACATGGGCAGTATCAGGTTTAATCTCTAGAGAGAGAGTAGGATCGACCGATGATTGGATCAGATCGACCAATGGTGGACTTGGATAGACCACTTTAGCACTCTTCAGAGGAAGAGTGGGACTGACCGGGGAAGGGACTGGATCAGTCACTTTGACATAAATTGGCGACTCCACTATGGACTATATAAAACAATACTATTGATATAGGTCATGACAGACAAGTGGAAATATCCCAATCTGGGATATCATCGAGTTTCCCCTCGATACCATTTTGTTCAGTATAACAAGAGCAATGGGGTTGAAAACACTGCATATGACAACAAAGGAAAACATGTAGGTGGCACTGATGTGTCAGGAACCCACCATATTTGACTAGTGTGAGGGGGTTCTAGTGAACAATAAAGTTCATCTATCATGGTGCAATAATGAGCGTCAAAAGTGTTGAGACTCATAGTAATATTGAGAAGGGGGTGAAACAATATTGTATAAATTTTCACAATTTTATTTTCTTTCAATGATTTAATATTATTTTGAAGTGTTTAATTAATCACCAATGCATACAGAAAACAAAACAACACAGAAAACACAATACATCAGATTTTTTACGTGGAAACCCAATGTGGGAGAAAACAACAAAACATGTTTCTTTGTGTTCTTCTGCAAGAACCAACTTACAATTTATAATATTTCATATCGATAGGAACCTACCCATTTCAAATAATGAGGACACCAATCCTCTCAGGAACCAACCTATTAAAAATGATGAGGACACCAATCCTCTCAGTTAAAAACCTATTAAAAATGATGAGGACACCAATCCTCTCATGCACCAACCTGTAGAGTGAAGACACCAACCCCCTGCACCACCTTGCCTCCCTGTATTCATTTTTCTTTAATGACAAATTCCTTACATATACATCTTTCACAAGACTTTTATCTTTAATTCAAAAATGATCTGATATATTTCCAGTTCAGCTCCTTTTAATAGTTACATAACATTTTCCCTCTCTTCTCATCAACTTCTTACTCGATCAGAGAACATCCCTATTTATAATATAGTTTCCTAAGTTTGACTAACTATATGTGCATGCATAACAGTTATATTGTGGACATATCTTGACCAGATCAAAGTCAAGTTATTTATATGTGGATACACTTATGTCTAAATTAAGTATGTGGATGCATAATAGTTATATTGTGGATATATATTGACAACATCAAAGTCCAGTTAGCTATATGTGGACATACTTAAGTATAAATTAAGAATATTTCTTGTCCAATTATGGATGGATATTCTTCGACTAAATCAAACAAACCAAATATTCCTTGTTTTATGAAAATGTTCAAGGATAATCATTGATCCTTTCAACGATTAATGAAGGATTGATTTTGTGACCAAATATTCCAATCTTCGACTGATCCCACTCTTCTTCCAGGGAGTGATGATCTTTAGACTATGTCTCTAGAATTTCTAGTTCAGTACCTTCTGAACAAGGAGTATTTCCAGTCTCTTCGAGTACGCTTCATCCAAGTCCTAGGTGTTAAACTTGGTAGCATCGACAATCATTCTCTAATGAGAGGCCATGTGGGCCACCCTGACGCTAGCCAGGGAGATTTGGAGAATCAACTAGTCTTGTGAGGTATTGACAAAATCCATGGGGAAAGTACAACCTCTGCGAGTCAAAGAAAAAATGAGGATGAACAAGATTCTATATGATCTTGTGAGTGTAGCCAAGGACAAGGAAGAATCCTCATAAGTCTAAGTCAAAATTCAGGGGGAATGTACAACCTCTATCAACCTAGACATAATCCTTGTAAGGTATTGGAAAAATTCAGGGGGAACATACAACCCTTATGATTCAAACTAAAAGTCAAGGTGAACATACAATCCTTGTGAGCATTTTGCAAAAGTCAAGGCATATAGAAAAAGCTAGGTTGAATGTACAATTCCTATGAGCTAGAAACAAACAATATTCCTTGTGAAAATAATGTAAATGTATTGATCTAGTGCGTTGGTACATGTAATATTATCCACCATGAAAACAATGTCAAGTTGCATGTCTAATTTGAGTTTCCTAAATCAAGTTGTAAAAGTCGAGTTGCATGTATAGTTTGAGTTTTTTAAACTCAAGTTGCATGTCAAGTTGCATGTCTAGTTCGAGTTTTTTAAACTCGAGTTGCATGTTGAGTTGCATGTCGAGTTGCATGTCAAGTTGGCATGTCAATTTTCATGTCGAGTTGCATGTTGATTTGTTATGCCATGGAAATCCAAGTATCAAGGGAGATTTGTCATGCCATGCAAAGTCTAGTCACAAGTAAAGTTACAATTCGAGTTGAGTTGTAAAGTCTAGTCAAAAGGTGAGTTGTAAAGACATGCATTCTATTCCTAATTCAAGTTCACTCATCTCTACTATATGTGCATGCATAATAGTTATATTGTGGACATATCTTGACCAGAACAAAGTCCATTTAGTTATATGTGGATACACTTATGTCTAAATTAAGTATGTGGACACATAACAGTTATATTGTGGATATATCTTGACAACATCAAAGTCTAGTTAGCTATATGTGGACATACTTCAGTATAAATTAAGAATATTTGTTGCCCAATTATGGATGGATATTCTTTGACTAAATCAAACAAACCAAATATTCCTTGTTTTATAAAAATGTTCAAGGATCATCGTTGATCCTTTCAACGATTAATGAAGGATCGATTTTGTGACCAAATATTCCAATCTTCGACTGATCCCACTCTTCTTCCAGGGAGTGATGATATTTATACTATGTCTCTAGAATCTCTAGTTCAGTACATTCTGAACAAGGGATATTTCCAGTCTCTTTGAGTACGCTACATCCAAGTCCTAGGTGTTAAATTTGGCAGCATCGACAGTCATTCTCCAATGAGAGGCCATGTGGTCCACCCTGACACTAGCCAGGGAGATTTGGAGAATCAAATAGTCTTGTGAGATATTGACAAAATCCAGGGGGAATGTACAACCTCTGGGAGTCAAAGAAAAATTGAGGATGCATGAGATTCTATATGATCTTGTGAGTGTAGCCAAGTAAGAGGAAGAAGCCTCATAAGTTTAAGACAAAAGTCAGGGGGAATGTACAACCTCTATGAACCTAGACACAAGCCTTGTAAAGTATTGGAAATATTCAGGGGGAACGTACAACCCTTATGATTCAAATAAAAATTCAAGGTGAAAATACAATCCTTGCGAGCATTTTGCAAAATTCAAGTCATATAGCAAAAGCTAGGTTGAATGTACAATTCCTATGAGCTAGAAACAAACAATATTCCTTGTGAAAATAATGTAAATGTATTGATCTAGTGTGTTGGTACATGTAATATTATCCACCATGAAAAAAATGTCGACTTGCATGTCTAATTTGAGTTTCCTAAATCAAGTTGTAAAAGTCAAGTTCCATGCCTAGTTTGAGTTGTTTAAACTCAAGTTGCATGTCGAGTTGCATGTCAAGTTGGCATGTCAATTTGCATGTCGAGTTGCATGTCGATTTATTATGCCATAGAAAACCAAGTATCAAGGGAGAGTTGTCATGCCATGCAAAGTCTAGTCACCAGTAAAGTTACAATTCGAGTTGAGTTGTAAAGTCTAGTCAAAAGGTGAGTTGTAAAGACATGCATTCTATTCCTAATTCAAGTTCACTCATCTCTACTATATGTGCATGCATAACAGTTATATTTTGGACATATCTTGACCAGATCGAAGTCTAGTTAGTTATATGTTGATACACTTATGTCTAAATTAAGTATGTGGACACATAACAATTATATTGTGGATATATCTTGACAACATTAAAGTCCAGTTAGCTATATGTGACATACTTCAGTATAAATTAAGAATATTTGTTGCCCAATTATGGATGGATATTCTTTGACTAAATCAAACAAACCAAATATTCCTTGTTTTATTAAAATGTTCAAGGATCATCGTTGATCCTTTCAACGATTGATGAAGGATCGATTTTCTGACCAAATATTCCAATCTTCGACTAGTCCCACTCTTCTTCCAGGGAGTGATGATCTTTAGACTATGTCTCTAGAATTTCTAGTTCAGTACCTTCTGAACAAGGGATATTTCCAGTCTCTTCGAGTACGCTTCATCCAAGTCCTAGGTGTTAAATTTGGCAGCATTGATAGTCATTCTCCAATGAGAGGCCATGTGGTCCACCCTGATGCTAGCCGGGGAGATTTGGATAATCAACTAGTCTTGTGAGGTTTTGACAAAATCCAGAGGGAACATACAACCTCTGGGAGTCAAAGAAAAATTAAGGATGAACGAGATTCTATATGACCTTGTGAGTGTAGCCAAGGAAAAGGAAGAATCCTCATAAGTCTAAGACAAAATTCAGGGGGAATGTACAACCTCTATGAACCTAGACACAAGCCTTGTAAAGTATTGGAAAAATTCAGGGGGAATGTACAATCCTTATGATTCAAACTAAAATTCAAGGTGAAAATACAATCCTTGTGAGCATTTTGCAAAAGTCAAGGCATATAGAAAAAGCTAGGTTGAATGTACAATTGCTATGAGCTAGAAACAAACAATCTTCCTTGTGAAAATAATGTAAATGTATTGATCTAGTGTGTTGGTACATGTAATATTATCCACCATGAAAACAATGTCGAGTTGCATGTCTAATTTGAGTTTCCTAAATCAAGTTGTAAAAGTCAAGTTCCATGCCTAGTTCGAGTTGTTTAAACTCAAGTTGCATGTCGAGTTGCATGTCGAGTTGGCATGTCAATTTGCATGTCGAGTTGCATGTCGATTTGTTATGCCATGGAAATCCAAGTATCAAGGGAGATTTTTCATGCCATGCAAAGTCTAGTCACAAGTAAAGTTACAATTCGATTTGAGTTGTAAAGTCTAGTCAAAAGGTGAATTGTAAAGAGATGCATTCTATTCCTAATCCAAGTTCACTCATCTCTACTATATGTGCATGCATAACAGTTATATTGTGGACATATCTTGACTAGATCAAAGTCAAGTTAGTTATATGTGGATACACTTATGTCTAAATTAAGTATGTGGATGCATAACAATTATATTGTGGATATATCTTGACAACATCAAAGTCCAGTTAGCTATATGTGGACATACTTCAGTATAAATTAAGAATATTTCTTGTCCAATTATGGATGGATATTCTTCGACTAAATCAACCAAACCAAATATTTCATATTTTATGAAAATGTTCAAGGATCATCATTGATCCTTTCAATGATTAATGAAGGATCGATTTTGTGACCAAATATTCCAATCTTCAATTGATCCCACTCTTCTTCCAGGGAGTGATGATCTTTAGACTATGTCTCTAGAATTTCTAGTTCAGTACCTTATGAACAAGGGATATTTCCAGTCTCTTCGAGTACGCTTCATCCAATTCCTAGGTGTTAAATTTGGTAGCATCGACAATCATTCTCCAATGAGAGGCCATGTGGGCCACCCTGACGCTAGCCAGGCAGATTTGGAGAATAACTAGTCTTGTGAGGTATTGACAAAATGGATGGGGAATGTACAACCTCTGCGAGTCAAAGAAAAATTGAGGATGAACAAGATTCTATATGATCTTGTGAGTGTAGCCAAGGAAAAGGAAGAATCCTCATAAGTCTAAGTCAAAAGTCAGGGGGAATGTACTACCTCTATCAACCTAGACACAAGCCTTGGAAGGTATTGGAAAAATTCAGGGGGAACATACAACCCTTATGATTCAAACTAAAAGTCAAGGTGAACATACAATCCTTGTGAGCATTTTGCAAAAGTCAAGGCATATAGAAAAATGTAGGTTGAATGTACAATTCCTATGAGATAGAAACAAACAATATTCCTTATGAAAATAATGAAAATGTATTGATCTAGTGCGTTGGTACATGTAATACTATCCACCATGAAAACAATGTCAAGTTGCATGTCTAATTTGAGTTTTCTAAATCAAGTTGTAAAAGTCGAGTTGCATGTCTAGTTCGAGTTTTTTAAACTCAAGTTGCATGTCGAGTTGCATGTCTAGTTCAAGTTTTTTAAACTCAAGTTACATGTCGAGTTGCATGTCAAGTTGGCATGTCAATTTTCATGTCGAGTTGCATGTTGATTTGTTATGCCATGGAAATCCAAGTATCAAGGGAGAGTTGTCATGCCATGCAAAGTCTAATCACAAGTAAAGTTACAATTCGAGTTGAGTTGTAAAGTCTAGTCAAAAGGTGAGTTGTGAAGACATGCATTCTATTCCTAATTTAAGTTCACTCATCTCTACTATATGTGCATGCATAACAGTTATATTGTGGACATATCTTGACCAGATCGAAGTCCAGTTAAATATATGTTGATACACTTATGTCTAAATTAAGTATGTGGACACGTAATAGTTATATTGTGTATATATCTTGACAACATCAAAGTCTAGTTAGCTATATGTGGACATACTTCAGTCTAAATTAAGAATATTTGTTGCCCAATTATGGATGGATATTCTTTGACTAAATCAAACAAACCAATAATTCCTTGTTTTATTAAAATGTCCAAGGATCATCGTTGATGCTTTCAACGATTAATGAAGGATCGACTTTGTGACCAAATATTCCAATCTTTGACTGATCCCACTCTTCTTCCAGGGAGTGATGATCTTTAGACTATGTCTCTAGAATCTCTAGTTCAATACCTTCTGAACAAGGGATATTTCCAGTCTCTTCGAGTACGCTTCATCCAAGTCCTAGGTGTTAAATTTGGCAACATCGATAGTCATTCTCCAATGAGAGGCCATGTGGTCCACCCTGACGCTAGCCAGGGAGATTTGGAGAATCAACTAGTCTTGTGTGGTATTGAAAAAATCCAGGGGGGACGTACAACCTCTACGAGTCAAAGAAAAATTGAGGATGAACGAGATTCTATATGATCTTGTGAGCGTAGCCAAGGAAAAGGAAGAAGCCTCATAAGTCTAAGACAAAAGTCAGGGGGAATGTACAACCTCTATGAACCTAGACACAAGCCTTGTAAAGTATTGAAAATATTTAGGGGGAACGTACAATCCTTATGATTCAAACTAAAATTCAAGGTGAAAATACAATCCTTGTGAGCATTTTGCAAAATTCAAGGCATATAGCAAAAGCTAGGTTGAATGTACAATTCCTATGAGCTAGAAACAAACAATCTTCCTTGTGAAAATAATGTAAATGTATTGATCTAGTGCATTGGTACATGTAATATTATCCACCAGGAAAACAATGTCGATTTGCATGTCTAATTTGAGTTTCCTAAATCAAGTTGTAAAAGTCAAGTTGCATGCCTAGTTCGAGTTGTTTAAACTCAAGTTGCATGTTGAGTTGCATGTCAAGTTGGCATGTCAATTTGCATGTCGAGTTGCATGTCGATTTATTATGCCATGGAAATCCAAGTATCAAGGGAGATTTGTCATGCCATGCAAAGTCTAGTCACAAGTAAAGTTACAATTCGAGTTGAGTTGTAAAGTCTAGTCAAAAGGTGAGTTATAACGACATGCATTCTATTCCTAATTCAAGTTCACTCATATCTACTATATGTGCATGCATAACAGTTATATTGCGGACATATCTTGACCAGATCGAAGTCCAGTTAGTTATATGTGGATACACTTATGTCTAAATTAAGTATGTGGACACATAAAAATTATATTGTGGATATATCTTGACAACATCAAAGTCCAGTTAGCTATATGTGGACATACTTCAATATAAATTAAGAATATTTGTTGCCCAATTATGGATGGATATTCTTCGACTAAATCAAACAAACCAAATATTCCTTGTTTTATGAAAATGTTCAAGGATCATCGTTCATCCTTTCAACGATTAATGAAGGATCGATTTTCTGACCAAATATTCCAATCTTTGACTGATCCCACTCTTCTTCCAGGGAGTGATGATCTTTAGACTATGTCTCTAGAATTTCTAGTTCAGTACCTTTTGAACAAGGGATATTCCCAGTCTCTTCGAGTATGCTTCGTACAAGTCCTAAGTGTTAAATTTGGCAGCATCAACAGTCATTCTCCAATGAGATGCCATTTGGGCCACCCTGACGCTAGCCAGGGAGATTTGGAGAATCAACTAGTCTTGTGAGGTATTGACAAAATCCAGGGGGAACGTACAACCTCTATGAGTCAAAGAAAAATTGAGGATGAATGAGATTCTATATGATCTTGTGAGTGTAGCCAAGGAAAAGGAAGAAACTTCATAAGTCTAAGACAAAAGTCAGGGGGAATGTACAACCTCTATGAACCTAGACACAAGCCTTGTAAGGTATTGGAAAAATTCAGGGGGAATGTACAATCCTTATGATTCAAATTAAAAGTCAAGGTGAACATACAATCCTTGTGAGAATTTTTCAAAAGACAAGGCATCTAGCAAAATCTAGGTTGAATGTACAATTCCTATGAGCTAGAAACAAACAATCTTCCTTGTGAAAATAATGTAAATGTATTGATCTAGTGCATTGGTACATGTAATATTATCCACCATGAAAACAATGTCAAGTTGCATGTCTAATTTGAGTTTCCAAAATCAAGTTGTAAAAGTCGAGTTACATGTCTAGTTCGAGTTGTTTAAAATCAAGTTGCATGTTGAGTTGCATGTCAAGTTGGCATGTCAATTTGCATGTCGAGTTGCATGTCGATTTGTTATGCCATGGAAATCCAAGTATCAAGGGAGAGTTGTCATGCCATGCAAAGTCTAGTCACAAGTAAAGTTACAATTCGAGTTGAGTTGTAAAGTCTAGTCAAAAGGTGAGTTGTAAAGACATGCATTCTATTTCTAATTCAAGTTCACTCATCTCTCCTAATATATACAGAGTTTGAAACCTCTTCACTATTCACTTTTTATGCAATGCAAGAGTGAAGGGAAGGAGGGATACTGTTTGAAAGTGAACAATATAAGGAAGCATATGAGTCTAGTAATCATGTCTATTATTCTACACAATGAGAAAGGATAGTGCTTGAGTTAATTTATCGTAGCTTATTTTGCAGCTAATTTATTGCAACTTATTTTTCTAGTTGTGTCGGTTTATAATATCAGTAAAATACAATGAAGTATTTTGTTGTTTGATGGTCATACAGTCATGTATTAGCAAGCTCAATCAAGAGAATATTTCATGGTGGTTTATTATATATGATCTTGAATATTATTTGCAAATAAAGGAAGATTGTTTGTTGGAGTTTTCTCCCTTCTTCGGTTTCTCTAGGGTAAATTATTGTGCATGTGTGAGATCCTATTTGAGTACTTCTTCTACTATTGTTCATCATTTCAAGCATCCATTTTTTCTGGTTGAAAGATCAAGTTTTCGTTTAAAGTGGAAGAAAATAAAAGAATAATAAAACACTTATATGTGTGTGTGTGTGTGTGCGCTTCAAAAATTAACACTAGGATGGTTTCCTTTGATTGGAATGATCTTGTAGAGCCTCACCTTCATTCTTAAGCACCTTTCTAGTCAATGGTTCTAGTTGAATCTCTATTGAAAGGCGTTTTTCAATGTATTGTAGATGAAGGATCCTCCGCAAGTATTTTATCCTCCTCAACTTGGAAAGCTTTGGGTTATCCCAAGATTATGTCAGCTACTAGTGAACCATTGGATTTCGATAGAAGACCGAGTTAATGTTTGGGGATTCTTCCTCAGTTGCCTATCAATTTAGGTGGGAAGACTTTCCTAGTCGATTTGTTAGTAGTGTTGGGCCCTTTAGACTTTAATATGCTTATTGGGCATGATTATTTTTATTTTATGAATGTTGTGGTGTCTACGCTCTTTCATGTGATGCATTTCCCTCACAATGGAAGAATTTTCACTATTGATCAAATTTCATCTGATGACCACCATCCTAGTTTGACTTCAACTTCATTTTCCCCTTTGTGTGTTCCTAGTGTTCGAGTACAACTTTCCCCACCACAGGTGAATTATATGGTGTCATATGCTCAATGTTCAAATTATTTTGAGAATGATCCTTTAAATTAATGTTGGTCTTCTCGAGATAAGTTCTCGACAATTGATCAGGTCATGTATCGAATGGGGGAAGGTCAGCTTCTGCATTCCCCCTTTATCCTGAGGAATATCGAGTTTCCTCTTGAGTCTGATCTTACCCTTTGTGAAACCTCGAGCCTTGGTAATTATGTGTTTTCGAGCCCTAGTTTAATGGATGTTGAGTTTCCTTCATATGAGGCTATCCTTGAAGCTATGATTATGGATTTTCAATCTATTCATGAACTAAAATATTTATAGGTCGTTTACCAAATAATCCCTTGGCCTGAGACCAGCAATGGGCTCAAGCTAGAGAACTACTATGCATAATCCATAAGGCTATGTGGTCCTTTGTACATATTGTACTTTTAGGGTTTCATTTTTTCAAGTTATGTGTCCCTTAATACTTTTTTTTATCAAAGGTTTCTATATTGGACTTATTAACTTTTGTGTGAGTTTTTTTGGTATTATATACAAGACTTTGAAGACATTTTTCTTTGGTACCTTTTTTCCATGTCGATATGTTCTGATAGGTAATGATCTCAAAAATGGCATACATGTTAGATTCCCCCATCCATGTTTTTTTACATTATCCATTTCCCGTTTCATTTTTCCTTAAGATCAACCCCATTAAGTTGTGACATGAAAATTTATCTATTGTTTAGAAGTGTCATAATTCATGTGGTAGAGCCTATCATTCATGGGTTCCTTTGTTAGAACCTTGTTCACAATTTCATGTACATGTTGAAGACTTTCATAGGATCAAGAGTCCTCTTTAGCCCCACCATGACTTTGCGTTGAATTTTCATATCCTCTTCTCAATATTTCTCTGTCCATTATCTACAGGATTCCTTCTAACACATGTTGATACTTATGTCCACACATCTTCGGATTCTTCAATGGGTATTTCATTTCTTATTGACATTTAGGGTAGGGGCATTTCCTCCTACAAAAATTATTTCTTTATACCATTCACATATATTCCATAAGATCCACCCCATTCATTTTCAACATCATACCTTCAAACTTATTTCAAGGTGTTTTTTACGAATGGTAGAGCTCACTTCTTCATGGGTTTCCTAGTTAGTACCTCACTAGAATTTTCGACACCTATGTTGCAATTGTTCCAATAGGCTCGGAAGCCTTGCTTAGTCCCACCATGCCTTGTCGTTTAAGCCTCATGAATTCCTCTCAATCGCTTTTTGGATAACTTACCCATGGGGCTTCCAAACATTTTTTGAGTTGTAAATACATTGCATATTAGCCGCTAATGATTCTAGGTTAATGTCGTGTTCAAATTATTGTTGTTGAACCATTTGATTATTCATTCCTACTAGTTGCTAGCCTTGCAATTTATGCCTTTGTGACTCGACACCTTTATCCCTGGTGGAGACATTCCCTTGAGTGTACTTATCCTTCACATGCTTCCTTGCATTAAGAATAGGTATGTTCCTTGTGCTCTGGAACTAGTTTTCTTTCCTGCAACACTCATTTTCTCCATTGTACTATATAATTCTTTTATTGTTTTTCAGGATTTAATAACATGAAAAAAATAAAAATAAAAATAAAAAAAATAAGGGGGGAAAAGATCTATCGTTTTGTTGGAAACATTCTTGTTTCCCTTGAAAAAAGAACAATCTTTGAGTAAGTGTCTCAATATTTTGGGTTTAGTATGGATTTAGGAGACGTTTTCGTGTTTTTGAGTATAATATCCTTTGTTTGGTTATTCTTCCAACCATGCAGAGCATTTTTGGATGCCTCCTGCATCACAAATGTATCCTAGTTTATAATCCATGTTGTCTAAGTCACATAATGTGTTGTGCTTTTGTTCAAGGGAAGTTTTATCCCAAGTTGGCCATTCTATAGAAAGTCTCTCACCTTTCAAGTTGGAATTCTTATTTTAGTCAAGTAAATCTCATCATCTCAAGTATATTTGTATCTCTCTCGTGCTAGTATAGAAGGTCCCCATTGACTTCTTGTTGGCGGGTCTACTCTTATCAACTCCAACACATTTCTCTGAGAGTATGACCTAGAGTTGCACCCTGGGCCTATTTCCATCATTGATAGGTGACCTTGCACTCAACAGATGAAAAACCATCATTGGTCGTTGGATGATTGGTTTCCCTTATATTCGACGTCAACAACAATCATCACACATAGGTATTTGTATGATACCTTGGTTTCCATTTGACCCCATTGGTGGATTCGTCATCTTTTTCAATAGTATTTATCATTGGATACTATTCAGAGTCTATGTCATGTGCTATTCCATCTGGTGCATGTCAGAGTCGTACCTTGGTTTATTCCTTACAATATATTAATCGAAGTCCTTCCAAATATTTATCCTTGTTCTTTCCCTCGTGTTGAATTATGGAGGATGCCTTAATGCCTTCCTTCCAGTTGATCTCTTCCTATTGACTTCAACACATATTTCTCTGGGACATGGATCTAGATTTATTTGTGGTGCCTTGGGGCTTGCAGTAATCAATCGTAGGTTCCCTTGTTATTGAAAGTGGGAATACATCAATGTACCTTGATCAATAGATTATATCAGGTGTTCGACACTAGTTCATTTATTCACACTTGTTAGATTGCACCATGGTACTTTGACGCCCATTATCACAATTGGTGGGTCATCTCACATTTGTTAATGATATACATCAATGAAAAATAATCAAATAGCATATCATTGTGTTCAAAACCAACACATATATTCACATAGTTTAGACTCATACCACGACAAATCGTTTTGAAGACTTTGGGGGAAATATGAGCATCACATATTGTGTGCTCCCACCTGACATATATTTTACCACCCCCTAGACATTGGTACTTGCAGAGGATAGTTTTATTCACTCCATTAGTTCCATATATCCTTTGATTTGATTTCGATACATAGCTCCACTTTGTATCCATTCGTGGCTATGATCTACCTTTTCCATGGATCCATTTTGTATTATTCATGTCCATGATTGCTACTTTAAATATATCACATGGATCCACTGTGTACTGTTCGTGGCCATGGAAATCAATCATGCTTTCATATATGTCATGGATCTGTATTGTACTTGATTTGGTGGCCATGATTACATTACTTATGAGCATGGGTATGCCCAAATCAGGAAGAGAATACTATTACTTGATCTTTGTCGGTGGTTTCTATTCTTGAATCAACTTTTTCAGGAAACTTCATTGGATCTAATTCAATTTATTCTCTCCTATGTTCTTGTATCAACTTTTTAGGAAACTTCATTGGATTTAATTCAATTTATTTTGGCCATCAATTTCCCTTCTGACCTCACACATTAGGGGGAATCTATTACACCACAAATTTCCACATCAATTGCATTTGTGAGATGTATTACTAATTTTTATTAGCTTGCAAACTTAAATCCCATCCCCCTTCATCAAAATCACCCCCAAAACAACATTTTTTTTTCCATCCAGAGTCACCCATGTGAAAATTGTGAATGTCCGCACCTTTCTAGTTCTCAACTTGTGGATTCCCACAAAAATATGAAAAAATAAAAATATTCCACATTTTTCGGGAGGGTTGTTTGGTTGGGTGCATTCCCAAACTTCCCTTGGACCATACACAATGGAATTATACCACCTCAACCTCTTGAGGATAGTATAAAATCACCTATGAGGGCATGGGTGAGGAGGACTTCCTTGGTGCAAGATTATGCTAATAGTTTTGCATGCTTCCCTCATTCATTGATCCTATGAGTAGCATCCCTATTCTAGAAACTCATTTTCCAACATTCCTTCCTACCTTATACATGACCATAAGGCATTTTCCTATCCCTTCTGGGTCATCCGAGGAAGAGTCATCCTATCGAGTTGATGCTTGAAGAACCAACGAAGGAACCTAGGCAGTTGGCTTCGAGGCATTGTCGATGGTTAGATTCATATTGCAACTACCTACTCATATTGTTTTCAATAAAATATTTCTCTTTCCCTCCATATTTGTGTAATATTCTTCAATCTATTTGTATATTCTTACTTGCTTTACATATCTTAATTTTCTTATTACATGTATGACTTGTTTTCATAGCTATCCGGTGGTAGTATAGACTTGATCTCATGGATGATTTTAAGAATGGATATTTATATTAAAATGTAGAAACGTGCGCTAATATTACTAGTCCTTAATATGCAAAATGTAAAATGTTTGGCGATATTTTTGTAAAAATATTCAAATTTATAAGGATTTTGTATAAATAAGGATTATCTCTGAGAGGAGAAAATCAAAGGTTTTGGTCTCCATACATGGTCATGAGATCTAGAGGTAAATGTTGTGGCCTGTGAACTTAGATTTCATCCCTATACAATGGAATGGACCCTTGGAACCATCGTTATTGCACCAATAATTGAAAAGGTGACCTCTTGGTACTATCATATTAAAATGTGTTAAGAGGTTCCTAAACCCTTAATAGTATCAATTTTAAGATGTGTTAGGGGTTTGGTAGGTTCCAAGGCTTAATTTGAGCTTGGAACTGATCAAATCTAAATATTTTGACTTGAACCAAAAACAAAAGTTTATTGGGAACATGTAAAACCTAAAATTTTAATTTGCATTGTAAGTATGTGAATTTTTTGCATATTGAATTAACATTTACTATTTTTATTCTCACTATGGCAATTTTACTACGTTTTGGGGACTTCAAATGGTTATATCTTTGTCATATGAACTCTGATTGTTGTGATTTTTTTTTTGAAAGTGGATATTTTTAGGTCTTTTCAAGGTTGTTATTCTAAAACTTCCCCTAAAATTCAATCCTTGGTATATTCATGAGTGACTTTGAAACAACCACCATCAAAATATGATTTTTGGTAGTGGTTTTGAAAATCCACCCCTAAAATATTTTTTCTTGAACTTTTCAAGGTGATTTTTGAAAATCACTGCTAAAGACACTTTTGGGGGTGATTTTTGGACAATTTTACCTAAAAAACTTTTATCAATGGTTTTGGGAGGACTACACTTGGACTAATCATTACTAAAAGGGTAAATTATTGTAATCTAATACATAAAGGAAACTTTTATAGTTTATAACTATGTCTTTTGGCCTTGGCAAACTATTGTAGTGGAAACCTTAAAATTACAACCATGTCCCATTGTTGTGGTGGTTTGGGCTCCACACTTATCCTAGGAGCTAAAAGGGAAATTGTTGTGGCCTAGTACCCCATATTTTAGCCATAGAACATGAAATGGATCTAGTGAACTAAATTTGGTGCATCAATCCTTAAAATGGTGGTCACATATCACTCATAGGATCAATATTCCCTATCTAGTGCATGTGTGGTGGTCTAAGACATCACACATGGCTCATGAGTCCCTAAGGAAATTTCCATGATATTGTACTATGTCGTTTGAACCTAGACCATTCCTTAGATCATGAGAACCATACTTCATGTTACAAATGTATTTGAAATGGCCATTGTTATATGATAGAGGGCATGTGTGATCAAAATAAAATAGAATTTAAGGTAAATATCAACATCAAATTTAAAAACTAGTATTAAGTTTTAAATACAACTAAAAAGGATAGACATTAAGTGCACTGAAGGATAAAAAGTGACAACCTATAATTGTTTCCATTAGGTGAACATATCTAGTGACAATCATTGATTGCCACCATTTTTTTGAGGTAGTTTTAGTGATGGGAATTAGGGGATTATCACCTAGTTTTGTCCCAAAAATAGGAATTGATGACAGGCTAAGAAAGATTGTCACTAATTTAGTTGCAGAAACATTAATTAGCAATGATCCTAAAAGGTTAGTGACTATTTTAGTCACCAACATGACTTTAATGGTTTTAATTTTGGTAACTTTATAGCCTTTCTGAACCCTAAGTGGATGTAAGTTGCACTATATACTACGTATTTAATAAGGGATTGGTCCATAGTAACATATAAGTTACAATTAATAGGGGTAGCTAGAAGGGATTCATCATTATGTCTTTAAACACCAAATGATATGGCCCTTGAACAAAATGTTAATAAACGACCCTTCGAATTCTTGAGGGGTGGAATAAAAAAACAAGAGATGATTATGGAAAGTGATGATTTTGATTGTCATCATCATCATCGTCATGACTAGGAATAGGAATAGTAATTCCATCATCGTCATCGTTGTCATTATTTTCATCATTGTCATCATAGTCATCGTCATTCTGATTCTCATCATTGTCATTATCACCATTGTTGGCATCCTACACTTCATCATCATCTTCATCATTGTCACTTTCATCATAATTGTCACCATTGTCATTGTCATAGCATCATGATCATCGCCATCAATGTCATCACCATAATTAACATTGCCATTATTGTCATCATCGTCATCATGTATGTGATTTGACTACTAAAGTATATGAATTTGGTGTTATAGTGATTTTACTGCTGAAGTATACGAAGGTATACATACCCTACCCCACTCTATATTTGAACTTGTGACCTCCAAGGACCAAACACACGTTCTTAATTTATTTGTGATTTTTTAACTTTTGGATATATATATAAATTATACAATATATAATATATAATATATATAACCAAAATTAAAAACTTGCAATCCATTGTTACCTCTCGTGACCATTGTTAACTCTTTGCATTGATATCCCTACCTTTGTTTCGATACCCCTACCTCACTGCAATCTCATCTCATGACTTGATCACCACTTTCATCTCTCGACGACCCTATCCCCACTCAAAAAAGGAGTGACATAGGATATAGAGGAGCCCAAAATCCCTAGCTCGAGTGACATTGGAGACAGAGGAGCCCTAGCTTGAGAAATGCCACCAAAATCGATAAGTTTTTCAATATCCTGAAGCCTGCAAATTCTTAAAACCCTAACCCACTTAGGCCTAGGATTGCAATTCTTTTAATCTTCCTTCATGATGCTTTTGGGCCTTGGTCTATTTATGTCTTCATACATTTTAAAGGTGTTGAATATTTGTTGGGTCTAGATGTAAGTCATGTGTTGTTGCTTCTGGTCCTATTGTTTCAAACTATGTCATGAAGAAAGTAGGTATAAACATGACCTTAATAGAAGGTGATTACAACTCCATTTTTTGCAACCGTTACACAAACGAATGGAATGTAAGTGTTATTCTATTTTCTGCAACTATTACAAATCCTTTTAGGTGAGATTTTCCATCTATATTAATAATGTCAAATTAAGAATGCCAATTTAGTAATCGTTATTTTTGCAAATTTACCATGGACTAAAAACACCTATTTCTTGCTATCAATTTTTCCATATCGGTTTAAAGATGATTATGTGTTGTGATAGAGGTGTCTAATTATCAAGGAAAATTCTTCAAGTTTCCTCTATCATGTTGAATTCTCTAGTTGTGTTATTTTCTATTTCCCAATTACTGGTTTTTCTATTGTTGGAGCTGCTAGTGAGAGGTACACGTTTTTTACCTTGAGCGTTGTATTGTGACTTTTAGTAATCAATACAATGATCTATTTCTTGGATAAATTTGTATTCTAGGTTATGTTGTGTGTTAAGTAGCTGACCAAATCTATTATAAAAATTTATTTCTCTACATTATTGAATAAAAATTTGTGAATCATTCAATTGCATTTTTTAATTCAAAACAAGCTTCCCCGAGCTTCTTGTATACAGTAGATTGAGATCTGTACAATAAATTTTTAGAACTTGAAGTAGAAATCTCAACATATTTCAGATCTCAAATCCCACACAAATTTTCTACCATCCAAATAAATGAAAGAACCTATCATCTAATCCTTAACTATAGGGCACACGCTTCCCTGCCTTGCGAATAAAGGGAATGCATCGTATGTCAATTACGTCACAGAGACATAAATATAGTTCCAATGAGGCCCATCTATGGATTATTACCACGTGTCTCATGAAATTTATTTACATTTCCAAAATGTTTCATGTGGGTATATGCCAAAGAATCATGGATAATAAAGGATTGTCTTGGGCAGTTAAAAATTCCATTGATATTCAAAGTTTAAGTCAATGTAATTAACAAATTACCTCATTTTCATTTACAATTTTATTGTATTTCTCTTCTTGATTTTATTTTGAAAGAAAGGTAGCAACACATTAAGTGGTTTTATGACCCATCCTTTTCTCTTAGCTTATTGTTAGCATCAAATGGATAAAAGATAAGGAAATTAGAGACCTGTTTATTGGATTTGAATCGAGAACAAAGACATTATTCATTTTCCTAGTACTCATTGTTAACCTCAAATGACTTGAAGACAATGAAAAGAGGAATTTTATCTGTTGTTTCAAGTGATAAAAATGAATTATTACTTAGACTAGTGATCAACATTTCAATCTTCATTAATGCCAAACCAAATCCAAAATATTTTCATTCCAAATTTTTTTTTTTTTGGATTTTGTGGTGGATTAATTCCACAATGAAGTAATGGATAGTAATATGAAAAAAACAACAATGATTAATCATTATATAATAACATTAATTGGGTTTGATTATTCTACAACAACAAGAATGTTGGTCAATCAAGTGATTTTGTGTCTCTTGTGCCTTCAACTCTGTAGTACCTAGAAAGATGTCATTTGTGTTCCTTCTTACCCCATAATTATAATCTCCCATACAATTTTCTCTCTAATATCTAATCAAGACTAAAGTAAGTTGTTTAATTTTTTATTTTTAGGAGGGTTAAGTGTCAAGATTGATTATTAGGTAATGCATTGTGCCAATGTTTCCAAGGATGATAACAATAAAAAAAATCTTACGACATCTATGGGGTGTGGAACCAAAGTCATAGTTCACCACAATTCGAACATAATTACTTGTACAAGTCTAAATAAATGAAAAGATTACATAAAAGGAGGACAACAACATGAGTACACAATATATATGTTATTGTGAAAACAAGAGTACAAAATATATTTGTTATTGTGAAAAATTAAATTCTACTCTTAACCACCCAAGCTACACCGAATTGACATAAAATTTTGGAATCATATCATCCCACCCTAGAGAACTTAAGAAAGAGTGAGATTGTTGGTACCTTTTTAGATCTAATTGAGGTCCATGAAGGGTAATGATTTCACAAGGGAGAATTTGAAAGTGGGCCAAGGGGATACAAAATCCCTTCTTAACAACCTTAACTACATACAATTGACTTTATTTAAATATTCCTTCATAAAAATGCCCTTCTTATGTTCATCAATGCCCTTTGTGATTTGTATTCACTTTACAATCCATTGGTTAGGTCCTCAAATACACCTAAGTTTCTTCCACACTTATTTTTCAAATCTTTAAGTTTTCACTGGTTGATTATGGTTCACCACAATTTCCTCCTTGTCACACCCAAGAAAAACAACCAAGTGAGTATCAAATTGAAAGAAGGCCTTAGAATCTAGGCACTCAAAGAAGAATAGGGTGGGTTGATGTTGATGAGAATTAGTGTAGAACATATATGAACATGTATCTTAAATATATTTTCTCCTTTGAATAACAAAGTCCATTCGTGGCTCACTTGATTTATTGAGTTTTATTAGGGTCTTGGTCAAATTTTATTAATCTTGCCCAATTTTATACTTCTTATATAGTTAATACAAGTGAGAGTAACATGTGTGTATAGTTACAAAAATATCCTCTCATACTTGCTTAGTTTCTCTCTTGTGATTTGTTGTGTATGATTATCTTCTTACAATGCTAGGATTGTTCTCATATCATATCTCAATTTGTTCTCCTTTGAATGAGAAATGCAACTAATACATGATATATATGGTTTCCTTAAAACATAACCTTAGTATTAGTAATTGTTGGCATAGGGGCAGACCCAGGGTTCAATGCTACAACAACACACCAACAAAACTCTAACTACCGACCCTTTCGGCAACACCTACGAAGCAGATGAAGTCTCACCCGAGGTAGAGGCAGGGGTGGTTGTAGGAATCCAGTGTTTGCAACCTTGGCTGGGACACAGATCTATGATTGTAACACCTTAACAGATCACTTAAAAATTATGATTCATCAACATTCAGTCTTATATTACAGCACAACTAAACCCTAGTAACAGATCAATGCAGTAATCACATAGAGTCAATAGACTCAAGAAATAAGCATACCAACATAGATAAGATCTAGCATTCATTCATCGTATTCAACACTAAGCTATCATATCAAATTCATCTAGCATATAACATCGCACTAAGCATTGAATCACATAAACAAAAGAACAACCAAGAAGCAAAAAGCATTCACAACATAGGATATACATGGTTCACCCCCTCCCTAGGGATACATCCACCAACTCTTCATCTTCTTTATTATCTCTAGTCTATCAGCTACATGCACAGAGCCTCAAAGTCAACTTCGTAGAGGACAAGAGATCTGCGTAACTCACTCGATCCTCCTTCCTCGAGTAGATCTAGGCACAGAGCCTTCCACAGTCTACGCACAAAGCACTACAAATGACTTGCACTTAGCTCTGTAAGTCTCAACATACAATATGCACCAAGCCTCTTACAATCATTTTCACTTAGCAAAACTTGTCATTGACTAGTCACTACTTCTTACATCGCCTAAACTTCTATTTAGACCTAAGCATGGGTAAACCCATGGGATGACATCCCCATATCCATTACATAATCCCAAAGCCCAAAAAGGCCCTAAAAAGGGGTCAAGATCCCGCAATATCCACTTTGATTTGCTCTCCACCTTCAACAACCTTTCGAAGTGCCAAAATGGTTAAAAATGGCCAAGGATCCTCAAAACTTGGTCAAGGGCCAATAAACCCCCAACACTCACCTATGGCTCGTCTCGAGTCACTATGCTCTAGGTAATTATTCCTCAAAAGCCTCGAGCTTGGCTTGAGCTACTTCGACCTGTTGTTGTGCCAAAGCTTCCTGCTCAGTGAACTCTTGGATTACTGCTTCGTTGACATGTCCCACTATTTGTTGTTCAGCTACAGTGACGACTTGCTGCAATACTTCTCCTCGGCCTTCGATCTCTGTGAATAGTTGGTAAGCCTCATCCTGTATTGGTTGGAGCCTCTGAGTTAATCCCATGAATCTGCTATGAATGGTGTGGACCTGCTGTTGGCCAGTGCGTTGTTCTTGGGATCGCTTCATCTTCTCAATGGCTAAAAAGGGATTCAACTGCGCCTATACTATTTCTTCTTGTTTCTTCACCTCCTAGAGTTGTGACTCCAGTGCCTTCAATTATGGATCCTCAGTGAATTGCTTATAAGTTTTGGCATTTTGATCACTCAGTTGTTTACATTCCATGGTGAGGCCCTTGATTCTTTCAATTGTGCCTTGAGAAGTCACTTCTCTTTGATCTCACACATCCTACAGAGTACTGGGTATTGTTCTTAGATCGAGATCTGTGATTCTCTGCTGAAGCTGCTGGATGATTTCTACGAGTTGCGCTACTTGGTTTCTACTAGTTCTTCCTCCTTCTTCTCCAAGCCCGTCACGGAGAGAAGTGCTCTGTTGACTACTTCTTTTACTCTGACCTGCTTCGTGAGCAGATTTTCTTTCTTCTACTGGATCTGCACTCTCTCTTCTTCGAACTTCATTTGAAGAATGTCCTTCTCCTATTGCACGATCTTGTGTTTCTCTATAAATTTCTCCTATGCTTGTTTCAAGGCCGTTGTGGCCTGGTCTTTCTCAGCTTGTGTTTGATAAAGGCGGGCTTCAGTCACATCATCTAATTTGCAGAGTTGAGTAGGCTCATCTCCCAACTCTAGTCACTACTATAAATGGACATAATTTTCGACGCCCTATTGTCATACCCCTGACATTTGACGTCACTCAACCACCACTTATGAGGGCTCAACAGGCGTCGAAAAATCTCCCGTGGTTTTTTCGACGTTGGACTATCGTCGATATTCTAACTCTCCTAACATCTAGTGACTGACGACCTTTAAAAATTTAATTTCAAAGGACAACCAGAAAAATAGCGACGATGTCTGTCGGTCTACCGACGAATATTCCATCGCTATCCCACTGACGTGACCGACGTGCGTGCTGTATTTTCGACGCTTTGCTGGGAACATTTCACGTCAGGAGTCTGACCTGTAGTAGTCAAAAGACCGACGGACCTGAATATTTAAAAAAAAAATTGTTGAAAAGAGGTGAGGCATTATTTTTCTCAAGTTCATAAAAGGCACTAAAGGTTTCTTCAACACTGACCACCCCATTCTGGTTGCCAAATTCTACAAGATCCCGAAGAAAATCATCGGTTGGCTCAAGATTTAGAAAAGGTAGAGATGGATTGGTTGTTGCAATTGGAAATGGGGCAAAGAAATGGCATGGAATTTATCAAAAGATAATTCTATCAAGTAATAGGGAAAATAAATGGCATGGAATTTATCAACATTAGTCCCTCATGGCCGCATAAATGTATTGTCCATGTTCATACCAAACCAAAATTTATTCACTTGTAGCACCTATGGGATTCACAAAATGGTTTTAGTAACTCTAATCATCTAGTCATACCATTTGTTGAAAGTGGCCTCATTGAATGAAAAATTCTTAGTGTCCTTCCAACTCTTCCAAGCATCAAATTACAATGAAAGAATTTGTTGATTGGGCATGGGATGAAGTTATCTTCCCTACAGGGGATTCCATTTCCACATCCCAAAAGAAACCAATGGATAGCCAAAGCTGAATTAGGTGGATTATGTGTGGGGATTAGCACATGCCTGAAAGACTTCATCTATTAATAACTTAAACCATTTCAATTTAGTTCCTTGCACACATAATTTAGTGACAAATTGGGCATCCAGGTTGAATTATTCCTTGGTGTAT
>ML807005.1:37042-70972 GCA_009831015.1 Picea engelmannii | reverse complement strand
TGCGATAGCTACCAACTCTGAAGTATATATTTACCCTGAGGCGAATCAAAACAATCTTGAGAATAAACCATTGTAACAATCATTGATTTTTATCAACACAAAATTAAATCACAAAATCGTTTACAAAAGACAAACACCACTTATAGCTCAACTTCAGTGTAGAAAATAGAAATCGACGTGCTACAACTTGATATCCTTTGAGCACATTGGACAGGGCCGCTATTAAAAAAAAAAAAAAATAGGGTTTTAAAAGAAGAAAGGAGAAACACGGAAAATTCTATAACTAGACCATATAATAGAATAAGCTTTGAAATTTCAACATATGGCCAACATATACAATTGAAAACCAGCTAATCACTAAATATTGTCTAACCTTCAATAGATAATTAAGAAATTATATAACTATGTGATTTATGAAACATTACTTTGGAGATTATAAAAGAAAAATACACCCTTCAAAACAATGATGCATCATATATATAATTAAAGCTTCTAGACCAAACCCTTTATTTGTGCTAGTTTCATCCAATCTCTATAATTGTAACAAGGCCCAACATACTCCATCATTTCAGTTATTCCGTCGTCAAAAACCTTTATGCCATCCATGGAAAATAGCCCCAAGCCATGTAACGATGATGGAGCAATGTGATATATCCTCTCATCCAGACAAAAATAAGTGTTTACTTGAGGAAGGTCCTTGGGTACCCATCATTTCACTAAATGTTTGTACCTCAAGGGCACCTCGATTTCGTCTATGCTCTCAACATCATAAGAGTAGGACCCCCCTTCAGCAAGAAAAAATTCCATGCATCTATGGAATTTTCTTCTGATCTTCTCACCTCTAGTTGCTCTCTATCTACCTGAACTTTCCTCACTCGACGAAGACAAATCTGACAAATACCTATTTGGTTGTACCTGTAGTCCATCGAATGAGCGAGCAGTTAAGAAGAATGCTCCTTTCAATTCTAGTAATGATAATTGTGTAGGATACAAGGATGACAAAATCCAAATAACAAATAAGAATTCTTCTTAAACGGAAGATTGATCAACTGGTATTATAAGGGGCAGATTGATCAACTCATATTTGTGATATAGAGAGACCAAGTGACATATCAAGTTGGTTCAACAAGTCAAGTTTCAATCACTGACAAACTAGTTGAGGCAAGGTCAAGAAAGATAAATGAGTGATTTTCATATAGAGTCAAAGTCTTAAACTTAGAAGGGAGCTCACTTGAGGCCAACTAGATGAAGACATGTTAGGCCATGTAACATATTTTGGGATTGCAAAATGAATGGGTGAAACCTCTATTGAGTCACTTACTTCAACAATTGCTTTGAAAGGATCAGCAAGATACATCACCCTGGGTATGGATTTTCAAAATGTTAGTTTTACTTGTCTTTTCCCAAACATCCCCCGATTCATGTTTATTGAAAAAGTGTTGTGGGAATATAAATATACTAGTATTTATGTGAATATATGTGAAGAATTTATGAGGCCATTATATGCACTCATCCACAGGGAGTCAAAAAAATGTATGACAAATATTTGGATACACTATCCACACTTGGGAACTAACACATCGTGGAAAAGGGGACCAACTTGTGGATATATGGTGGAACAAAGACTCCTCATAATGCTTTCTTATATTAGTAATGATTATCTCATGTTAGTAAAGGTAATCATAATGCTTTCTTATATTAGTAATGATTAGTGGAAGATGAGCAATTAGACATTGATGTTTCTATTCATATCCATATCAAAGGATGATAACATGAGATAATGGGATTTGAAAGTAAAGAGGCATGCCCTCCACACTTCACATTAGTACTACTGTGGGGAAACAATAAGCTTGGTGACTAGGAGGAAGTACAACTACACCCTCTGTAGTGTGGTTGAGTGAAAACTAACAACTATGGATGTAAATATCTTGACAACAATTTCTTGTGAATTATCTTAGATTCCCTGGAGGAAACAAATGATTGGAGGAGGTAATAAAGAGGTAGGTTAGTCATTAGCGAAGGGAATTTGAATTTCAAAACATTGTTGGAGCAAAGGGATTTTGCAAATTTGGCATTGAAAAAGATGGAAATATTGGGTGGTTAAGGGTGTAGCAACAAAAATACCAAGGACCTAGAAGGATAAATCTATTCCTAGATTGAAAGGATGAAGAGGATTTTGAGTTTGTATGAAGATACAATATTGTGTTTGATCCAAAACAACAATATGCAAGACACTACTTAGGAGTGAGATTACACAAATTATAATGGTGTTGGTGGGGAATAGGAATCATGAGGAATACCATTGAATGATCAGATCTATTAGATCAGGCGAAAGGTGCACGAGGTTTAACCCTCGTAAAAGTAGAGGAGAGAGGACTCATCAAAGTCTTGAAAGCATTAGGACCGTCCACAAGAGGAAACGTGGCGAGCGGTCAAGTTTCGTGGAAAACCCCAAAAGGCTATGAGTCGTCGATCTAGTTAGATCGTGATCATTAGTACAAGAAGGATCTAGATTGTTGATCTCTCAGGAGAGGGATTAAAAATTTCAAACACTGGGAGAACGAGAGTGAAGACTCTCCCAAATTCACGAAAAGAAGATTTTCGAAAGAATCAAGACCGTCCATCAGGAAGGATGTGTGGCGAGCAGGCATCATTTCGCTGATTCACTAGGGAAGGAAGTCAAAGGAAGAGCTCGAGATTTTGCGAAACGCGAATTTGTGACATCAAATCGGAGCTTTCTGATCACGGTGTATCAAGGCCATTGATCTAATGCCCAAATAATTTCGGGAATTCGAAGTCGGGATTTGGAAGGTGAAGACTCCACTAGAGTCCCAAAAGGTGGAACACTAGGATTCAATCAGGACCGTTGGTTCATGGGAGGCCTGGACCGTAGATCTAGGTGGCATCAATCTCCAAGAGTTAGATATTTGAAAAGGAAAGAAGGACGGGCACTGCATCACGATTCCCCGAATTATGAAAGATGAAACATTCGGAGGAGTAGCCCTACGCCATAGGACAGGGTCATGTGGAGAAGGCTTAAGGGAGGATCCAAAGAGCTGTTAGGCCCTTTTCAGGTTTCAACACTTCAAAGGACAAGGAGCGGGGAACACCTGCAATAGGAATCACAAAGTTGCAAGTTCCAAAATACCTATATGGGTTAAGTCTATGGTCATGCCCGTGGTAATATGGACGATAGATATTTGGGGAGCTAGCCATGGAGTTAGGCTCTAAATCGCCAATCGGAGTTCGGGGGTTTGAAGTCAGGGGTGACACACACACAGAATTCCTGAAATGCGAAAGACGTGCATCCTGAAGCCTTGGGTCCCATCCCAGGGTCATGAGAGAGGAAGGGGATGATCGTGAAAGGAGCCAACGCTGTGTTGGGGGGTGTTGGTTCAGGAAGAAGAAGAGAACTGAATAACAGAGCACGCGCACGCGATTTCTTCAAGGCTTGTGTCAGGGACAAAAGGGACCTATGGATCTATTCGAAGGGTTCCAGCATGAGCCCGAAGATCCATTTTATCTCATCAAGAGGGAACGATCTAGTGACTGGGAGGTCACAGAACCCCGTGGGGAAGGGGGGTTGCATCAAAGAGTCAGACATAGGTATGAAAGATTCCTTCCAAAAAGTGTGGTTGGCACATAAATCTTGTTTAGAGTGGAGGCAAATCTTGACACTCAGCCATTTGAGGGGAAAATATATGAATAGAAACTGAACAATTAGTTAAGGGAGCTTGAGGTTTATTCCAACTGTCAAGAATATAATGATGTGTAGAAAAATAATTTTGCATGCCTTAAATCAGAGCATGCTCTCCTGTGGTGGGAGGACTACCGCCAACATCAGCAACAGAAAAAGAATGCACCTATTACTAATTAGAGTTTCTTCAAAGGACAATTGTGGAAGAAATTTTACCGAGCTGCTTGTGAAAGAGAATATCAATTTCATTGGTAGTATCACAGGGAATGTCATGAACAGTATCTACAAGATTACACTGTCAAATTCTAAAAATTAGCCATCTAACTAAAATTTCAGAGGATGACCCAGCATGCTTATTAAATACAATGGAGGCCCTCATGGTTATATCCAACAAAAGCTGGCATTATTTGATATACAGACATTAGATGAATCTTTCACAAAGCCCTGTATATTGATATGAAAGGGAAGAACATGCAGGCATTCACAAAAGAATCATTTCGATATGAGCCAGGTGTTAAATTTAAAGTAGCTGGAAAGGATATTATTCCTCCAAGAAACCCTCTAAGTATCCCTCCAAGCAACCCTCTTCTTAGCTTCCCTCTTCCTAAACCGCCCTCTTGAAGCTGCCCCCTTTCCAGGTCAGCCTAGGTCGGCCCTACCCTAGCTACGTCATCCCTAACCTAGTTGTCTTAACCTAAATCCTATCTTATCCTAGCCTAGGGGGTGACCCTAACCTAACGCTACCTAACCTAGACTCTATCATATATAAAGAGAGGGAGGCGCCCTCTCTTCACATCAGTTTTCAGATCAATTTTCATATGATTTTTACATCAGTTCTGTAGCAGCTAATATATTATGAGGGAGCAACAACATTGGTTATTCTGGGTAGCAGCTAGGAGGTTCATTTCTAAAAGTTGTTTACTTTGTTTTGGGTAGCAGCTAAGGGAAACATGTAGGAGATAAGATATCTTTGTTGTGAGATAGAATATTTATGTTCTGGTGGACAACCATCTACTCTATCCTGTAGCAGTTGTTAACTCTATCCTGTAGTAGTTGTTAACTCTATTCTGGAGCAACAACTTGACTCTGTTCTAGGGAAGCAATTATACTTTGTTCTGAGGTTGTTCTAGACAACAATTGTACTCTGTTCTAAGGATTATTCTGGACAACAACTAAGGCCTATTCTGGACAACAACTAAGGCCTATTCTAAGACAACCTTAAGGAGAAATTTGGGGCAGCCAACAAGCAGCAAGAAAATAGTTATGTAACAACAGTAAGAACTAATGTCTTAGTGCTATTTCTAAGAAGAGTCTTGTAAGTTCATTGTCCTTGTTTGACTGATCAATATATCATAGAAGTTTGTTGGGTTTTCTTCCCCTTGAGGGTTTCCTAGGATAAATACTTGTGTCTATGTGAATGATTGTTCTTCCTATGCTTCAGTTTATCTGTTAAAGTTATAAAGAACACTATTGTTATCTTCTATATCTGGTTATGCTTGAAAATTAACACCAGGCAGAGTAACGTGCAGATGGAGAGAAGGCTCCTAAACAATGCAGTCATTGCCACAAGATTGGCCACACCAATGAAGACTATTGGCCATTGCATCCAAATCTCCTCCCAAAGAACCATGCCAGTAAGAAATGCATGATGGTCGAGGGAAATGAGAAGGATTGAAGGTTCAAGATAAGAGGATGCCGAAAAAAGCAACTTGCCAGAAGATGGCCAGTGCTTCAATAAGAGCAAAACAGCTAGTTAGGAACTTGGTCATTTTTGTAGTTAAGAATAGTGTAACCCATGTAAAGTGTTGATGGAGGCCATCAACTTAAAGGGGGGAGGTCTGATCTGTCTGTTTTGGCCATGTGGACACTGAAGCCATGTAAGCATAATAAGTCATCAAAATCAGTTTCGAATGAAACCCAATTGAGATATTCGGTTTGGTTATTTAGTTTGGTTTTTCCTTGTGTTATTTTAAATTGCCAGAGGAAGAAAGACAGGGTAGAGATGAGTAGACAGAGGAGGAAGTGGCTGCAGTTAGAGAGACACAGGAAGATCTTCCTTCCAGTGTGAAGCCGCAAGAAGAGTTGTAACTCTGTAACCACTGTATCTCACTCTTTAATGAATATTTCTTGTCTTTTGTGTTCTTATAGAAAAGCTCTCATGTGAGATTGTTGTTATTGTGATGTTTGACTTACCATTCATTACAAATGTGGTGTAGCACACTAAATAATATGTTCAAAATTAACGGTATGCTCTGTTATGGAACATTTTTTTTATGCTGCTGAAAAAATCTAAGTACTTTGTGTATGTATCATGTTTTGATAATTTAACTTTGTTTGGTAAGGAGGATGATTAGTTCTCAGGCATCTATTGAGATATGTTCTGTGGTTATACTTCCCTACTGTAAAATCTGTTTAACAATATCTTCCCACGCAAATCATTGAATTTCAGTATGGTTCTAGTTTAGGGATAAAATAGTAATGGCAGAAGAGGCAATCCTCCAATGCTTTTGGTTTTGTATTTATAGCTTTTATAAAACTAATATAAATTGTTTTCGTTCATTAAAAAATAGTGAGTAAGGATGGCCATATATAGTTTAAAGTAATACTCGAAATCACCAGGACTTAATAGTTTATTACATCCGAATATATTGATCTACCTATGCGGGTTAGGACCCTAACATGTTCGCCCCCTTAAAAATAGCCTTGTCCTTGAGGCTTGATATGTGGAAACTGCTGCAGAATGGTAGTTGGTTCCCAAGTGGCATCTGCTAGATTCATATCTTTCCACTGGACTAGCACTTCCTTGATGGTTTTCTGATGTAGGCGACGCTCACGCTGGTCCAAAACTGCTTCGGAATGTAGCCAAATGGATCCTTCCTCAGCTAACTTGGGAAGGTTGGTTTGAATTTGGCACCTAGTTCCAATCACCTTCTTTAAGCATAAAACATGAAAAACTGGATGTAGCTTCGACTGACTGGGCATAGCTAACTGATATGTGACTTGTCCCACACGCTTGAGAACTGTATAAGGACCATAAAATTTGGGCACTAGCTTCTGACAATGCTCAGCCTTGAGGGAAGTTTGCTTGTATGGTTGCAGTCGCAGAAACACCTGATCCCCTTCTGCAAATTGATGTTCAGAGTGACCTTGATCTGCTTGTTGCTTCGTGCAATTTTGTGCCATGACAAAGTTCTCTTTAAGGGTACGAAGAATATCCTCTTGAACTGTAAGTGTTTGGTCAACCGACTAGACCTTCGAGGTACCCGGTAAGTATGAGAGAACTGAAGGTGGCTTCTGTCCATATACCGCTTCAAAAGGAGTCATGCGAGTAGATGTATGGTAGGAAGTGTTGTACCACCATTCGTCTAGGGGTAGCCATTGAGCCCACTGATGTTGTTTTTCAGAGGAAAAACACCTCATATATGTTTCCAAACACTTGTTGACAACTTTCGTTTGACCATTAGTCTAGGGATGATAAGTTGTGTTGATATGCAATTGGGTGCCCTGGAGGTTAAACAGTTCTTTCCAAAAATTGCTTGTGAAAGTTGGGTCACAATCAGAAACAATAGAGTGCGGCATGCCATGAAGCTTGAAGACCTGGTCCATGAAAAGTTGAGCCACCATGGATGCAGTAAATGGGTGTTGAAGAGCGTAGAAATGAGAATACTTGGAAAGGTGATCCACAACCACCATTATGACTAATTTATTCCTTGATTTGGGTAAGACGGTAATAAATTCCATAGAGATATCCTTCCAAATAGCTGGTGGAATCGGAAGCAGTTGTAGTGTGCTCGGAGATTTGACTGTTTCTCCCTTGTTGCATTGACACACCTCACATTCAGAGAAAAAATTACGGATGTCATGTTTCATACCATCCTAGAAAAAAGAACGTTTGACTCTGTCATATGTTTTGGTGAACCCTGAGTGCCCCGCTGTGGGTGTAGCATGAACCTCAAAAAGTACTGTGGATTTAAGCTTTGATTGTTTACTTAAATACAAACGGCCTTTGTATCAAAGCTCATCCTGGAGCCAAGAGTACCCTAGGGCAGTCGGAGCCTTGGTTTGCAATTACTGGATTAGATGCAAACTTTTGGGATCTTGAAGCCATTCCTGGTGCACAGCTTGGAGCCAATCGGGTACAATGAAGGAAAGAGAAAAAAGGGATCCTTCTTCTTCATATTTTTGGGACAGTGCATCCGCCACTACATTATCTTTTCCCTTCTTGTAAATGATCTCATAATCATAGCCAAAGAGCTTAGTCACCCATTTTTGTTGCTCCTGGGAGGAAATGTGTTGTTCCATAAAGTAATTGAGGCTTTGATGGTCGGTATTTATTTGGAAGCATTTCCCCAAGAGATAAGGGCACCACAGATCAACAACATGCAGAATAGACAATATTTCTTTTTCATAAATGGGTTTGCCCAGATTCCTTTCAAACAGTTGCTTGCTAGTGAAGGCCAAAGTTCAACCCTCTTGCATAAGGACAGTGTCGATTCCTTTCCCTAAGGCATCACATTCCAACACAAAGGTCTTTGTGAAATCAGTAAGGGACAAAACCGGAGTGGTGCACATGGCCATATTCAAGGTTTGAAAAGCTTGAGAAGCAGCTGGAGTCCAAGTGAAAGAGTTCTTTTTTAGGAGAGAAGTGATAGGTACTGCAATCTTTCCGTAGTTCTGAACAAACTTGCAATAATACCCTGTTAAGCCCAGAAATCCATGCAAGATTTTGAGAGTCTTTGGGTGCGACCAATCTTGCATAGATTCAATATTTTTTGGATCCACTCTGATGCCATCATTGCCAACCAGATGACCCAAGTATTCTACTTCTGAGGCACCAAAATCACATTTAGATTCTTTCAGGAACAATTCATGCTGGGAGGGGAGATGGAGAATTTGATCCACATGAGTAAGATGGTCTATCCAGGTTTTGCTATAGATGAGGATATAATCAAAGAAAACTAAGACAAAATGACGGAGAAAGGGACATAAGACATGATTCATGAGGCTTTGGAAGGTGGAGGGGGCATTACACAAGCCAAAGGGCATGACCAAAAACTCATAGTGGCCCTCATGAGTGCGAAAGGTCATCTTGGGCATGCCTGCCTCTTTCATAGGTATCTGGTGATAGCCCGAGCGAAGATCAAGTTTAGTATAGAATTGGGCACCACTCAATTCATCCAGGAGGTCATCAATGACAGGAATGGGAAATTTGTCTTTAATGGTCAGTTTGTTGAGGGCACGAAAGTCAGGACACATTCTCCAAGAACCTTCTTTCTTCAGGACCATGACTATAGGAGAAGATTAAGGGCTCATACTAGGGCAGATAATGCCTGCATTAAGGAGTTCCTGGACCATTTTCTCAATTTCATTTTTTTTTGAGAATGGGTGGCAATATGGATGGATATTGGGAGGAAGGCTTATAGGTACAAGGGAAATGGAATGATCATGAACACCGTGAGAAGGAGGAAGGCCTTTGGGAGTGGAAAATACCATTTGATGTTTAGAAAGGATAGCTTGGAGGTCATACATCACCAGGGGTGTCTCTGTGGCTTGAATGGCACGGAGTTGGGAAATGACACCAGAATGACATTTTTTGAGTAGCTTTTCCATGCGATGGGAAAGAATGACCTCAGGTGAACCAACAATGTTGCCTTGGAATTTATATTGGTGGCCTTCCTAGTTGAATTGCATGGTTAATGCCTTAAAATCCATGAGAATGGGACCTAAAGTTCTTAGCCAGTCTGCACCCAACACAATGTCACAACCACCCATGTCGATAGAAAACATATGGGATTTTAGGTGGTAGTCACTGATTTGGAGACGCACATTTTCACAGCGCCCGCCACATTTCATGGAACCACCATTGGCAATCATGATTTGGAAATTGTTGACAGCATGGATGTAGCAATGAGTTTCTTGGGCAATGCATCGATGAATAAAATTATGGGTGTTGCCACTATCAACCAGAATGATGACCTTCCGATGTTTGATGTAACTGATTAACTTGAGGGTTTGGGGGGTGGAAAAGCCAGTGAGAGCATTGAGGGAAATGACGGGTTCTACTTTGGGAGGGTCTGAGGGAGGGGTTATGTCAATGATTTCAGGTGACTTAGACACAAGGGGAGTTTCAACATCCTCTTCTGAAATATCCTCAGAGATGGCCATAAAAAGATTTTGTTCCTTACACTTGTGGCTCGGGAAATATTTGTCATCATAATTATAACAAAGTCCTTTGATTTGGCGTTCAACCATTTCATACCTGGTCAATTTTTGGATTTTTAATTGGGCAGAGGGAGTAGTGGGAGTGACAGGTTTAGGGCGAGGGATAAAGGAGGGTTTTCGGTTTTGAGATGATACAACCTGTTGTGCTTCTTTAGCACTTTTAGTAGCCTCCACCCAATTCGAGGGTTGATCCATGAGGACATGGGCCCAAATATCCTCCTTGAGGCCACTAATAAAACACTCTCGAAAGAAAGCATCAGTCATGCGCTCTATTCAAAAAACCAGGCGCTCAAAGGAAGCTATGAAGTCTTCTACTATTCCAGATTGTTTCAACTTTGTCAAATGGCCCAAATGGTTGGTGTCCATGTCAAAGCATTCATAAAGCTCAGTCACAAATTGGGTCCAAGCAATATACCTTTGACGGGAAGTTTTTCTCCATTGCCACCATTGCCAACGTTCTTGATCTAGATGGAGAACACCATACCAGAGTTTGGCCAAGTCATCTGTAATGCCGTATAAAGAGAAATAATGTTCCATTTGGGTTACCCAACCAGTAGGGTCCGAGCCATCAAATTTGGTCACGTCCACCCGTGGAAGGCATATGTCACATTGAAAGTGATGGGACTGAAATGAATGGGAATGGGAGGAAGTTTTGCCTTCATTCTTTGGAGGTGCTTCAGAGAAATGGTCATCTGTAGGGATCTCTAGTTTGGTGCAGAGTGATACAAAGACAAATTCAATATAGGTGGTCAACTCTTGTTTGACTTCCTCCATTGAGGATTGCATGGTTGTATTTCTGGTAGCATTGATGGACGAATCGATGGAGGCAATAGTAGCACTGAGTTGTTTCACTTCTTTTTGGGTTTTGAGGAAACCAGATTGCATGGTGTTGAAGTGAGCTTCCAGGTCTTGGTTATGGGTATGGGCCATGAGGATGGGTGAACTGAAAAGGGGCGGGTGGGGTCAAACATTTTTCCAAAAAATAATATGGATGAATGTTATAAGGGCAGAGAGATGAATCCATGGAATAGGTCTCAAATAATGGTGAAAAAATTTCCAGACTTGTTTTTTTTTTTTNAAGAATACTGCAGTGATGAAATACCCAAATGCTTAACTAGAAAGAGATGTGTATTTACTTGGCAACCCGAACACAGTTGCACTACGATAGATCTGGTTTGTTTTAATTTGATTATGTTTCTGTCCCCCAAGAGTTAGGTATTCAAGGGTTCTACAGACAAGGGTTTGCCCTGTGTTATAGCTCTCTGATATATGTGTGGGGTCCAATAGTAGTACTCGACCCAATATCTTAGGGAACTAACTGAGGATAGACTGTATGCTTAGCCGTACTACCCAACTACCCAGGTACTAGAGAGTATATTCCCAAGTGTTGTTCTCAGTGACACTATAGCAGTCCAGTGACCGTTAGGTTTATCTAAAGAGATATTCAAGAAATCTAGACTGATACGTACACAGGTGATGTCTGATGCACTACCACTCGAAGGGGTACCAACAGGGGTTACAAGGGTGGCCAACATATGTGCACTTAAGAACCACTTGTATTTCCTGCGTGTATGAATCCCTCAACCGTGGGTTTATGTGCGCAATGACAGATCTCTGTGGTTTAAAGACGTCGAAATACGTCTCTACCCTGAAAAAAAATTCCCACATTTTCTACCAAGGAAAGTGCTCTGATACCACTTGCAAGATACCAGATATAATAAATATGCAGAACAGAAATAAAATGCTAGAAATGGTAGAATAACAGTAATATATCTAGCATAATCTCCACAATAACAAATAAATGATATAAGAACAACAACATAAATAACACTTTGATTCAGAAAGCAATGTTCACAGGCATCTTCAAGGGGGCAACCTCCAATCAAGCAGCGCTCTGTTACAATAATCTCCAAGCTAGGGTTTTCATACCCTCGACCCTTATACTAAATAAGTCTATCAAGAGAAGCATCTAGAGGAAGATACTTCTAGAAGTGGAAGCTTCTATTAGGTATTCTTACATCCGCCTTATTCTATTTTATTGAAAGGCCTTATTAATATTGACCTTTATTACATCTGAATATATTGATCTACCTATGTGCGGGTTAGGACCCTAACACGTACCCTATGAAACACTAACATTGAAACAACTAGCACACTACTTCTGATAACGATCATCATGGAACCCTAAAATCGCAATGAATTACAGAGTATTTCTGGGAACAACAACACGATATAGAAAACAAATATCGACTAGGTCTGTGTGTTAGTGGGCGGAGTCGCATGTTCGAATTGGGTGCAATCATTTTCACTGGCACGCAATGGGTTGCGCAAAACCTAGGCAATGAATAATGTAATATTCTGAGTCCATGATAACAGAAAACCCAATGTTTTTGTTAAAGCTCAGAGATTCGAAATACCATCACAGGGCCAAAATAGAAACAAACAAATAAAATTAGAATAAGTAGTACCATTGCTACGATGCACACGCAGAGCCGCTAATAACCTCATCGTCCTCCTCTGTGCTTTCCTTTCGCACCACTCAACGAAGAACCTGAGGAGCCAGAAAGAGTAAAAGATGTGTTTTTTAGGTTTTTGGGAAGGGTTTATGAATAAAGTGAAATAATGCTCTTGATATTGAGTTTAGTAAATTTATAAAAAATGAGGTTTAGGACACTCCTCAAATCAAATCAATTCCTTTGAAATGATGGGTTATACATACGTACAAGGTTATTTTGAAAACATTATGAGAGCTTTGTTCTAAGAGCCCAATTTCCTTAGCATCTTTTCTTAATAAATAAATAATCTTTGTTCAAATGGTGAAATAACTTTTAAAAACAATGTATAACCAATTAAGAAAACCATTGCCATGATAACCTACCTCCATTATGATGTTTACATCTTTCAATCCATACATTCATCCAGTCAATATTATTTGCAATGTATAAATGCAGTGCATCCCACTCTTGAACAACTGAATCAAAAAAACATAATTCACCAATATTAAATATTAGTCATAATGTACAATATGCAGGTAATTATAAATATTTATAATTTATGAAATAAATTATATTAACATATTAATGTGTATGATCATATACACAAAAAATGAAACTTTATATGTATTATTAATATCTCATGTTAGTAAAGGTAATCATAATGCTTTCTTATATTAGTAATGATTAGTGGATGATGAGCAATTAGACATTGATGTTTCTATTCATATATTCATATCCATATCAAAGGATGATAGTTCAAGAAGAAGGCATTAGTAAAGGATTGGGACTATAATGGAGGCCATAATGTAAGGCAAATTGGTAATTGCAATCAGGGTTAAGGGTTTTGGACAACCAAATGGTGGAGGCCTCAACACACCTAGAATATTTAATGACATCGTACCACCAAGAAAAAACTCTTTATGGTCATTTCAAAGGACATTTTTTATGAGGAAGTTGAAGCTAAAACCCCTGAGGTTACTCATCCATCTATTGTGTATCCTATGGAGTACTACACCAAACCTTTTGCCTTACCATATTGCTATCAGTCTAATTTTTTCTCCATTTTGATTAAAGAACCTCCAACAAAGGTTAGAGTCCACTCTTCATAATCACAAAGACTTTTTCCTACATCAACTAGTCTTGTTACATTCTAAGGCATGGGATCAATTCGAGAGGTCAAGTGTAGTGGTTTCAGATATGTTCTTCTTTTAGAACATTTTGAACAAGAAACATAATAAATAATAAGTAAAGAATGCATACCTCCTTTACATGATTTGTATTGTCCTTGGTTGACGTAGTGTACTCGAATGACTAGAAAGTGTCTCCAAATTAAGATTTCCCTTGCCACTTGCGCCCACTTTCCCTTCTCGTCTGACCTTATATATACAATATTTCAACATTTCAATACATTCATCAATCCTCTAGTTGATCATCTTCGTTGAACTAAACATCCATATCATCTGGTTCATATAACATGTTGTAAGGATTGACCGTATCAACATCGTCATCAATGTACTCATTTCCAAGAAATATATCTTCATCATCAAGATATGCATTGCCTCCTACTAGTACACTTGGTTCATCTCCTTCAGGCTCTTCATCTGAGACATCTGCTACATCGGCTACTTGTTTCTCTACATCATCTTCTTCTTCAATATCATTTTCTTTCTCTACAATATTTTACTTTAGTGGCCTTCCTCTTGGATCATACCTAACAACAAATGACCAACCTACTTTACTTGGAACTTCTAAGTAGAAGACTTGTTCATATTGGCTTGGAAGAACATAATGATCTGTTCCTGGCTCAAATGACCTTGTATTAACCATGGTAAATCCGTTATCATGTAGAATAACAGTTCTATCAGGATCACATTCATTCATTCGTAGCCTGTACCATTTGACGTCAAACAAAACTATTTTTAAGGATTTAAAGTCACACTCAAGTATGTCCTCCAAATACCCATAGTATCGATTTTCAGATACTTCAGGATGTCTGTCACTTCTAGAGGAAACATTAGTGATCTCGAAGACTGCAGTTATCCCATAATCATAAGTTTTCCTCTTTTCGTCCAACTTTGTGATGCGAAATTTACGACCATTGCACCACATAGCCTTGTGATGTTTCAACTGCAATATGCCAGACACATAAAACATATTTCACATAACTTGTAATGTATGGATGGGAAAAAAACCTCGACACTAACATTAATAATTTATGAAATAACATAATGAAATTATATTGAATGAAAAGCATGTTTTCCTGTTTATCTTTCAAACCATGTGCTAAATCAATTTCCTGCTGCGTAAGATTGGTATCTCCATTAAGATGATCTTCTATAACCAATGTAGACACCCCTTCCCATGATAACCTACCTTCACGTTGTATGTATCTATCAATCCATACATTTATTAAGTCAATATTGTTTGCAATGTATATATGTAGTGCATCCCACTCTCGACCAACTGTATCAGAAAATCGTAATTCACCAATATATGTTAGTTAGCAAGGTATAAAATATTAATAATTGATGAAAGTATAAAAATTAAATAAGTATGATACACATGAAAAGGAAAATTCATATGTATTATAAACCTAACTACCTTTCACTTTTGTCATTCTACCTTTCCCCAATAGGTGCTCCCCTTCAAATTATTTAATGGAGTTCACATCCCAATTGCGATCCACATGCATATTTGCAGCTAATTTAGGAAGATATTGACTAATATAAACCATTGATTGATATAGAATATATCCCTCCACCATAGAACCCTCGGGGCATGCTCTTTGTCTAACCAAAGCCTTTAATGATTTCAGGTGCCTCTCCACCATCCACATCCTTGTGTGTACTGGTCCACACAATTCAATCTCCTCAACTTGGTGTATGAGGTAGTGTTCTTGTGCATTGAAAAATGCCGGAGATAGATACTTTTGCATTTCACACATTAGCCGAGGAATTTCTCTCTTCCAATACTTTATATCTTCTTGATGGATTTCTATCAATGACAACCATCTATAGTTGATGTTGCAAGCAAGTACCATGTTTCAACAAAACATATAAATTAATATATTTCATTAAGAACTTGAATAACAAATTGGAAAAAACATTTTGCATATAATTTACTACTTACCTCATGTATTTGCCAAGATCATATATAACTTGTTTGACGTTGTTGTCGAAGTGGTATGGGAGAGATAGAGGTAGACCATACTGTAACAATCAAAATCGATCGTTATTTGATTCTAAAGTATAATAAAACAAAACTAAAAAGATGTATACCAATATAAATATTTAGAGAGAGAAAAATAATTACCTTAATGAAGGTATGCCAATCATGTGTTTTTACCCCACCAAATTCACCTTTCTTTGTTAAGATATTATTTATGTTTGAAGAAAAACCCGTGGGAAATTTTATTCTCCTAATGACCTCTTGTACATCATTGCTTTGTTGCTATGTTAATAACCAAGGAAGGCTATTTTGATCTTCATCGCTATTTGATTGGATCACACTTTGCATTGCATGATTGGCTTCCTGAATGTCACTACAAATACTAATGAACTTTTCTTTATCCCTCCTACCATCTATGATTCGCCATAATTTTTCTGTTACATTCTTCCCGATATGCATTGTATCAAACAAATGAGTTATTTTTAGGTCCTGATAGTAGGGCAACCTCATGAATTGAGAGGGATAACTTTTCATTCCTTGTGGGAGCCCATTGTTAATACCTTCACGACATTGATGAAGAATAAAATAAATTCAATAAAATAAAAATTCATAACATTACATATACAATATTACATAAACGAATTGCAATATACCATCTCGACGACTTTTGTTATATTCCAACTTCCATAGCTAAGGTGTCATTCTTCGTGGTTTTAATCCAGTCTCTTCTTTCCCATTGAAAAGATGTTTTTTAATAGTACAATACCTATGGTTCTTAGAGAGGAAGTGTCTATACGATCAAACACCACCTTTCCTAAAGTTTTTCAACGTCGAGATTTGATCTTAGGACCACAAACTGGACATGCAAATCTACCCTTTGTTTGAAGACCTACAAAACTTGGATTAATAATTATGTCAATTATACGAAGGGGATTATTTAAAAAAACATGCAGCATGGTATCTTCAAATAATTATATACTATAATTAAAGTGAAATGGATCGTTACATACCACAAAAATGTGTTAGTCCTGGGGCATCATGAATTGTCCATACAAGTATTCCACGGAATTGAAATTCCTTCTGCCTTATTGGTTTACAAACATCATACATAGTGATGATGGCCCATAACTTTAGTAACTCGTCGATGAGAGGCTCTATATATACATTCATATATTTAACCTGGTACTTACCTAATTGTTTGAAATTACACATAATTACTAACATGATGTGCATATATAAGTAAGTAAATAAATACAAGGTATTATGCAACAAGAAATACAAATGAAATCTTACATTCGGAAAATTAATGATAACATTACATACCTGTAACAATCATTGTGAATATTATGTACTCCCTCTTTATTGACATCCAAGGAGGAATGTTATTGTTGATAAAAAAATTGGCCACATTGAGTAAATAGACCTAAGCTCTCCAAATGGATTAACACCATCAGTGGCCAATGAAAGCCTAACATTATGAGGTTCATCTTTAAAAACTTGCCATTTTTCCTTAATTTACTTAAATGTGTAACCATCTGCAGGCATTCGAAGAACACCATCTCCACTTCTATTACATGCATGGTAATCCATAAACTGTGCTATGATTTCGCACTGGAATAGTCGTTGCAAACGTGGAATTATGGGAATATGACGAAGAACCTTACGAGGCACCTTTTTTGTTAGTTGATTGGTTCGATATCAACTGGTCTAACATTGCGGGCATTATGTTTTCGATGCATGTTGTCCATAGTATATAATATGATCAGTGAGACATTCATCTATAGCTTGATACTCCATTCCAATTTCTTTCATAATGGCATTTAAATCTCGGTATGTGCGAGGTAAAATATTTGACGATGGTAACATAAATTCACCTAACAATCTACGACATAAAAAATTAGTAATTAGTGTCAAGAATGTTATAATTTGTAAATATTTAATTCTTATTTCAAACATTAATTAAAACTAAAAACAAAAAAAAAAAAATCAACCTTTATGTATACGTGATGATGAACCATATTACATACCTTAACATCTGTGTCATACAACTGTTTGAAAAACCATTCAAAACCTTTAAGTTCACCAACAATAATGTAGCAGAAAGAAGATTTTCTTTTGAACCTTCATAAAGTGGTTTTTCTACCTTCTCTAGCAGAGGTATGTCAAGATCACCAATGTCCTCATCATCATCCTCGTCCAGTCGAGTGAACAACTCTTGGATCAATTCATTTGTCCCATCACCTTCAACTATATTGTTATTATTGTCATCTTCTTCCATAGGATCATTAACTTGATCTTCAATATTCGACACTCCAAATTCCTTGACACCTTGTATTACAACATCATTTCTGCTAGTACTTGGCATGTTCGAACGCTTAGGGGGCCAGCCTGACTTTACAATTACAAACATTCATGCAAAATTAGTGTACTACATAAGAAATATTTAAACAATATAAAATTTTATAAATACAATCAATATAAATATATAATAATGAATATATAGTTTACCAAGGGATGATATTCGTTCAGTCCACCTTCAATGTGCCCATGGGTTCTGCAATGTCTTACAACTGTTTGTATTAAAATTCTTCTGACTTTTTTTCTCCCGCATTTAGCGCAAGGGAAATAACATCTCTCATCACCTTGTCCATAATATCTCCACATTCTTCACCACAACCAAAATATTGAGACGATTATGTTATAAAGTTCAGTGATGATGTGCTAGATCTATTCGATTCTTGAAATGCAATAGACCAAAACATACAATATATTTTACCACATAAGCTTCAAAGCTTCACCATAACCAAGTAACATAATCAAATGACATAATAGAACTAGGGAAAGAGATCAAGTCACATATAAGCATGAAAAAATTAGCATGTTCACAGATGACATAAAATCTACATAAATGTATAAGGTTATAAAATATTAAAGGAAACAAAAGAAAAGAGATATTTAACTAACCTTCAAAGTCTAAAATCCTCTTGCACGCCTTGAACAATGATCACAAAAATAAGCTCTATAGATCAAATATCAGTTCGATCTCTTAATCAACAAGCAAACTTTCATATAAAAATGAAGATTAGCAGAGCTATAACACATAAAATATGTCGCAACTATAACAAATTAGTCGAAATTATGTTCGAATTAACTAATTTATAGATTCGTCATCGTCGGAATTCCAACGACTATAACCCTAAATTAAGTTTGACCATTTCAAAGTCAATGACCTTTATGTTGACCTACAAATGGTTATATTAAAGTGTCGGAACTGGGCATCATACTTCCGCTGACCTAGGACATGTCGGAAATCCGACGTTATCAGGACTAATTTTAAAAAAAAAAGTAAAATTTCATTTTTTTTAATTTTTTTCGACAAAAAAATTGATTTTATCACAATCGTCATAATAGTTCATCGATTTTTTAGCCTATATGTAATAGTGGGTTCTTATGAGGGTAGGGGCGAATTGGACACTGCACAAATCGAATAAAGGGCTTGTTGTACACCTCTTAGTTATGCTTCAATTCTATTTTACATGGGTTCTTGTTTTGCTTAGCTTCTTTGCAAAATCTCTTTTGAGGCATCTCCTACAGCTGAAATAATGAAGTCGAAGTCATCGATCGTGAGTACATTCTACATATTTGGTTTATTATATTTGGACTTCTTCCATGATGAAGGTTTCATGGGGGAAACCTTCCTTTTCTTAGATGGATCAATGCCATCAGGGAGGTTCTGTGGGGGTGTTACTTCACCTTGCTTATCTTCTTCTTGTTCTTTTCCCTCTTTTTTCACTTCTTCATCACCTCCTCAGCTAGGTGACTCAAATGCGGTCTCTTCTGATGAGATGTGTACTTCTTGTACATTTTTCTTCTTCTTCTTCCTGCTACTACTTGGGGCATCATACTCTTCGTGAGTAACCATCAGGTTTCCAATGAGGTCCGGGTCAGACAACTTTGTGGGGTCAGCAAGGATAAGGAGTTATGTAGGTCAGTCTTTAATGATTTCTTTCAGGTCCTCTGTAGTGAGCTTGTAGTAGTACTGAATTTCTTCTTTTCTTTCATCGACGCACATAGTAATGTAAATAAAATGCTTATCTGCGTGAAACTTCATAAGAGGCCTGAACCTATCCAGGGTGTTCAACGTCATACGAGGGAAGGAATCAATAGCTCTCCTAAGTTGTAGGTAGTAGCTATGAAATACCGCCTTTGACTGCCACTTCTTTCCCATATCGCTCTAATACCAGAGCATGGTGAACTTCATAGCAAGCGACTCGAATGGATTGATCTCAGGGAAGGCTGCACCTTTCGACATCTCCCAAGAAGTAAACGCGATGAGGATCTAGATCCAGCTGAAGTGAAACTCGTAGCCCTGATCCTAAGCTTTGCGGAAATCGAGTTCGATTTGGTTAACTAGGTACTTCGCCTAGTTCATCTATAGTCCTTCCACGCATTTTCCAATGAGGTCAATGAAAAACACTGTAACCTGTGTGGGTCTCTTCTTTCTTACTAGATTTCCTGTAATTAATTAGCATGCTAGGCACACTACGCCATTCTATATGGAGTCTACCTATTATCCTCGCGTCCCCTTCTCAACATCGTTGCATGTTTCTTTAATCGTCTATGCCGAGGCGTGATCTGTAGCTTTTCCTGGGTAGAAGTCTTGTGGGTCTGGTCCCTGCATGCTCAGTCCGATGATCATATGGATCAGAGCCAGATAGACAGTGATACGCATGTCCAACCACAGATAGCCACCATGGAAGCATGACAAATGGACTTTAATGTAGGCGTTAACCTCCTGGTGCCTTCCAAAATGTGGAATCTTCATTACATTCAAAAGGGTGGACTATGTGAGGTTCATGGTCCACGACTAAGGGATGATCTTTGTATTCTTTCCCTTTGTATTGGTAAGATATTTGTGAGGTGTGAGAATTCCATATATCTTACGGTCTCCCAGGTTATAGTCGCTAATCTTTAAGGTTGGAATCCTTTCTAGCTATAGTTTGACTATGCATATCCCCTTTGGGAGATACACAGTGATGACAGTGTAGTTGAAGTCCCTTGGGACACTGTCATGACTCACTACACCAGCAAGGGGTGGGATGTAATCAGGTAGGATGGAAATTAATAACTTTGCGTTCACCAAGTCATCTCTATGCTTGGTTCTTTTCTCAGTCACAGCTCAGGATGGTCTGGATCTGCGAGTAGTCGATGGGGAGGCTTGCAATCCTCTAGTTGATGAAGCTTGTATACCCACAGACATTACTCTATCAGTCATGAGGTTGATGACTATCTCCTTCACAGACTCTTCGACTACGCTAAGTTCTTCATACATACACGCTCATAGTTGACTATCTCAGGTTGAAGAGAAACTACTCAATGTGATGGGATGGATGGCGATAGCTCGATGATCACTGCACTAAATCAACTAATCTGTGAGCTCAAATAATCATGGGTTGAAAAAGTGTTCTCATTGCAAGGCTCAATGGAATAAGTATACAACTAGGTAACAAATCTTTCCAACGGGCGAGAAGCCTTCCTTAATGCAGTTTTTTCCATTACGACGTGGTCCCAATGGTCTGATGGCAATCTTTCTGGTCATAATTGTTGTTCTTGTTTATTAAGGTTGGTTGTCATTGATGTCAACCCTTGAAGAAAGCCCCATAGCAAAAATTTTGGGTAATGGACCCAAGATTGTTTGATGTAAAGATGACTCATTATTTTCTTTTCATGGTTGATAATAATTAGATATGGATGAACTCCAAAGTGGTCCCCTTATGGTGAAATCCCTCACGGGAAGACGCTTTGCGGATTGAGTTATCATAGAAGTATGGTTAGAGAACCCATGCTTATTTGTGGAATAATGAGATGAATTCTAGTGAATTTATCAGTGAAACTATCTTATATGGATAGTGATTTTCATGCCATTTTCAGTGGTATGTGGAATATCACATAACTCCTCACAGTTAGAGAGTTTTGGCCATGAGAAGTTGGAGAACCCAGGTTTGGGTAATGGACCTGAGTTTTTTTTATGGATAATGGTATGAGTTTTGATATATTTTCAGGTAATACTATTCTATATGGATATTACATGTCATTCAATTTCTGTTGGTATGTGGAACATCACATAACTCCTCACGGTTTGAGAGTTATAGCCTTGCAAAGTTGGAGGACCCTCATATGTCATCTAGAAGCCCCAAAAGGTCAAAGTAGTCAAAGTGGTTTAAGAGATTTTAAAAGGTAAATAATAAAGTGAAGTGATGAGTGTAATATAATTCAAAGTGAATACAAAATAAATTAATTCAATAATAAATTTAATGGAGAAATTAGAAGTGGGTTAACTGTAAAATAAGGGAAGTGGGCAAAGTGAAGAAGAAGTCTACATTGAAACAAATTCAAAAAGCTATGCAGAAACAATCAAAGGGGATAGGAAGATGTACAAGGAATATTACAGGGACACTCCTCCACCAAAAAGATTCACATTTCAGAATCAACAACAGACATATAGGCCTCAAGAAGAAGAAGGATTCATAAGAGCACCTTCTTTCATAAGAGCTTCAACTCCCAGGTATCAAACTATATTTTTTGGTTTATGTTATGCATGTAATAATTTTGGACATAAAGTTGTGAATTGTAGAGCTAACAACATGAACAATAACAACTTTGAGAGTCATACACAAAGGGGTTACTCAAGAATACCTAGTGAAACACAAAGAAGAAGCTACAATAGGTTTGAATATTTGAGCATTGAAGTGGAATGTTACAAACGTAAAAATTTTGGACACGTGGCCAAAATTTGCAAAATGACAGTCCCTCCTAAAGAACCTCAACAGAATAACAATAATCACATAAAAGAACCTCAGAAAATGACATGGATAAGAAAACAATATCAGTCTAGCAATGAAGAATACACAGTCCCTCTACAAGATAAGCAGAAGAAACACAGTTGGTATGTTGATAGTGGGTGTTGAAAACACATGACAGGTGATAGAGACAAATTTCTTAGATTGCAAAAGGAAAGAAATGGATCAATCTCCTTCAGAAATGATAATTCAGCCAAAATCATTAGAGAGGGCACAGTCTAAATTGGGAACAAGAATAAAAAGGCACAAAATGTTCTACTGGTAGAAGATATGAAACATAATCTTCTAAGTGTGAGTCAAATGTGTGACCAAGGTCATAAAGTTACTTTCGATTCACAAAAGTGTGAGATAAGAAGAGTAGGTTTAGGTAAATTGATCGGTACAGATGCAAGAACTTCAAACAATCTATATGTGTTAAGTGAAATTGGAAATGAAAATTGTTGTCTAGGAAAGGAAGATGAAAGATGGCTATGGAATAGAAGAATGGGTCACATGCATTTTGATAACCTTGTCAAAGTCAGGAAAAGAGAAGCAGACAGAGAAATGCCCCAGATCACGAAACCAACCAACACTTTATGCAAGCATTGTCAACGAGGAAAGCAAACAAAGACCAGGTTCAAATCAAAGGAATATTCAACAAGAAGACCACTGGAAATTGTGCATATTGATCTAGTTGGACCAACTACAACAAAGGACTTAAAAGGTGAGAGATACTTTATGTTATTAGTTGATGATTATACAAGAATGACTGCAATTTGTTTTCTCAAGAACAAGTCAGAAGATTTTGAAAACTTCAAGATCTACAAGGAAATGGTTGAAAATGAGATGGATTCAAGAATCAAATGCTTGAGATCTGATAATGGAGGAGATTTCACTTCAAAGGAATTTATGGACTACTACAACAGTCATGGAATAAAAAGGCAATTCTCCATTGCTGGGATACCTCAACAAAATGGAGTTGTTGAAAGAAAGAACAGGACAATACAAGAAATTGCTTGAACAATGATAATGGATTCCAAATTGACAGATATATTTTGGACACAGACAGTGCATACAACAGGTCACATTCAAAACAAAGTAATGCTCAGAAACAACACTGATAAAACTCCCTAAGAGCTATGGAAAGGAAGACCAACAAATGTGAAGCACTTCAGAGTTTTCGGAAGCAAATGCTACATCAAAAGAGAAGATGGCAGAATGGGAAAGTTTGACTCTCATGTGGACAAATGAGTACTTGTTGGTTACTCAAGTACAAGGAAAGCATACAAGTGTTACAATCTAATATTGAACAAAGTTGTGGAAAGAATCAATGTAACAATTGATGAAATAGACAGACCAGAATCAAAGGAAGAAGAAAACAAATCAATGGAACAACTTTTCGAAGAAGAATAAGCAAAAGATGAAGTAGAAGAGGAATATGAAGATAATCCAACAAAAACATAAGAGCAAGTTTAGCAAGTATCTCCAAAAACACCTAGAAAACGAGTACAAAAGAATCATCATTTCGATTAGATTATTGGAAACAAAGATGCAAGAGTTGAGATTAGAAGAAAAATCCATTCACCAGAACAAACACACCTAGAACACTTATCTACAATTGAACCAAATTGTTTTGAAGAAGCCAACAAGGATGAATTTTGGAATAAGGCCATGAATGAAGAATTGGATCAAATAGAGAAAAATGACACGTTGGAACTGGTTCCAAGAAAAAAGAATAAGAATGTGATCGACACAAAATGGGTTTTCAAGAATAAATTAAATGAAGATGGACAAGTTACAAGGAACAAAGCTAGATTGGTATGTAAAGGATATGCACAGATTAAAGGAATCGACTTCGAAGAGACATTTTCCCTAGTTGCCAGAATGGAAGCAATCTGGTTGTTTTTAGCCTATGCATGCTCCAAAAATGTTAAAGTATATCAAATGGACATAAAATCATATTTTCTGAATGGGGCACTTGAAGAAGAAGTCTACATTGAACAACGAGAAGGATTTCAGTTGTCAGAGAATGTAGATTATCTGTGTAAATTAAAGAAGGCCTTGTATGGTCTAAAACAGGCTCCTAGAGCATGGTACTCTAGACTAGATAAGTATCTGCAGTAGGCAGGGTTCAAAAACAGAAGTGCAGACAATAACCTCTACATCAAGGTAAGTGAAGGTAATATTTTATTAATTGAAGTTTATGTTGATGATATTATTTTTGGTAGTGATGATGACAGGTTAAGCTAGAAATTTACAAAAGATATGCAGAATTAATTTGAAATGTCGTTACTTGGGGAACTATCCTTCTTTTTGGGACTTCCAATACATCAAAGAAACCAAGGAATCTTTATTTATCAAACCAAGTATATCAGATAAATGCTAAAGAGGTTCGGAATGGAAGATTACAAACCAGTTATCACTCCCATGCAAACCAGTTGCAAGTTGAGAAAAGATGATGATTCGAAGTCTACAGATCAGAGGAAATATAGGTCAATGATTGGCAACCTACTATATGTGACAACATCCAAACCATATGTAATGCAGACAGTTGGACAGGTGGCACGATTTCAAGCAGCACCAAATGAGTCATATTTGTTAGCAGTGAAGAGGATTTTCAGATATCTCAAAGGAACATAAGTGTTTGGATTATGGTATCCAAAAGGAAATGATCTATCACTTATTGCCTACATAGAGGCATATTGGGTACGTTGTATTGATGACTAACGAAGCACCAGTGGAGAAGTGTTCTACTTGAGTGAGTGTTTAGTATCAAGGCTAAGCAAGAAACAATCATCATTATCTTTATCTATAGTCGAGGAAGAGTATATTGCAGCAACATCATGTTGTACACTGGTTCTTTGGATGAAACAAACTTTGACATATATATAGGTTGAGTATGATGATCCCATTCCAATCTATTGTGATAATACAAGTGCCATCAATATCTTGAATAACCCAGTGATGCACTCAAAGAAAAAGAACATTCCAATAAAGTATCACTTTCTACAGGAGCAGGTTGCAGAAAAGAACATCAAAGTTTAGTATGTGGGAACAAAAGAACAAGTTGTGGCAGACATCTTCATAAAACCATTTCCACGAGAATCCTTTGAATATCTTCGGAAGATACTTGGAGTTATTTCTACTCAAAAATGAATTATTTTTGAATGGCTATCTTATATGTCTTAGATTTACACTAGGAAGCACCATAAGACGACAGTTCAGTCAGGGGGAGAAACCTCGGATGGAAAGATACCTTCGCCATTGATGACAAAGGGGGAGAGATTTATCACATGCAGAAGATAGAGGCAAAGGACAGAGGCATGTTTTCAGGAGGAGCATGAGTGATATTATTTCAATATTGTATCATAGTGTTTCCATTAATGCCAAAGGGGGAGATTGTTGATTAAGGTTGGTTGTCATTGATGTCAACCCTTGAAGAAAGCCCCGTAGCACAAAGTTTGGGTAATGGACCCAATATTGTTTGATGTAAAGATGACTCATTATTTTCTTTTCATGATTGATAATAATTATAAATGGATGAACTCCCAAGTGGTCCCCTTATGGTGAAATCCCTCACGGGAAGATGCTTTGCAGATTGAGTTATCATAGAAGTATGGTTAGAGAACCCATTATTATTTGTGGAATAATGAGATGAACACCAATGAATTTCTCATTGAAACTATCCTATATGTATATTTATTTTCATTCCATTTTTGTTGGTATGTGGAACGTCACATAACTCCTCACGGTTAGAGAGTTATGGCCATGAGAAGTTGGAGAACCCAGGTTTGGGTAATGGACCCAAGTTTGTTTGATGGATAAATGTATGTGTTTTGATATATTTTTAGGTAATACTATTCCATATGTATAGTACATGTCATTCCATTTTTGTTGGTATTGGAACGTCACATAACTCCTCACGGTTTGAGAGTTATGGCCTTACGAAGTTGGAGGACCCTCATATGTCATCTAGAAGCCCCAAAAGGTCAAAGTAGTCAAAGTGGTTTAAGAGATTTTAAAAGGTTAATAATAAATTTAAGTGATGAGTGTACTATAATTCAAAGTGAATACAAAATAAATTAATTCAATAATAAATTTAATGGAGAAATTAGAAGTGGGTTAACCCTAAAATAAGGAAAGTGGGCAAAGTGACCTAGAAGATGTTTTTAAGGAAGCTACTTGGAGAGTATAAATAAGAGGCAATGCTCTCTCATTTAAGACACACTTGAGAATATTGAATACCTATAAGTGTTTGAGGTAACCAAAGTATATATAAGCCTAATTTCTAAGGAAAGTGAAGAAAAGAAGGCCGGAATTCAATGAAGGATAAATTCCTTTGATGATGCTTTCTAAGGTATGTTTTTTTTCAGGTCATCTCACCATTTTCGCAATAACTTTTTTTATAGAATGATTCAGACTGTGAAATTTCTATTACATTGAGGAAATATGTCCAAGTATCTTTGGTAAAACATTCATCTTGTGGGTTTTTGTATTTTTTGAGTTACACTCCGTGTAAAATAGGGTTTGTGGCTAGTCCTGAAACTAGTAAAAAACAAGCATTTCGGGTAAAAACATCATAAATTCTTCATAACAGATCCAAATTCAGTAAGACCAAATGTTTTGGTTAGATTAAATTCTTTAGTATTCTTTGTAACATTTTTCGATCAATTCAACAAATATTCCATGCGGGGCATGCTCTATAAGGTTGCTCTCTAGAATAAGCCATAATTCAACAAGGTGTGCCATTTTTGCCATAAATCCTTTTCTGGGAGGTTCCAAGTAGTCACACCTAGTGGAATTGCATAAAACAAAATGAAGAAAATTATGTATCAATTTCAAATCTTTATTCATTACAGGTACAAAGTTATGATTATTTCAAGTTAGGGTTGTTGACTAATCCAAAACTAGTCTTGTGAGACTAAATAAACGTTTGATGAAAATGCTAGTCTCTTGTTGTTAAAGTTAAGGAAGTTTTGCAGGTATGTGATCATATACACAAGGTCTATTATAGAGTTACAAATCATATTTGGATGATGAAATTGATGAGAGATTTTAGTTGAGGTACACGTTGGGTACATGGTTGAGACAAGTAGTTGATGAGTTGGCACATACATGAGGTGTATAGTTGATGATGTTGGTACATATTGATGAGTCATAGTTGATGAGTACTTGAAACATGATTGGTACATACTTGGTAGATGGTTGGTTGCACTTATTTATGGTACATATTGATTACATATTGTTTAGTACAGGTTGGTGCATGGTTGATGCACTTGTTTATGGTACAGGTTGATGCATGGTTTAGGTTTATTGTTACATGTTTACAGTGGTATATCTCACAATGATAGTGTGACAGTTGTTCCATCATTCTACTTCTACTTCAGGGCGGTTGGAAAGGTCAAGGATAGGTGGTTGTATCCACCTTCCGGTTGTAGTCGGAGAACATAGGGTTTGTAGCCTCCTTTTGGTTGTAGCCAGAGAATTGGGGAGTTGGAGATTCCCTTAAGTTGTAGCCTGAGAAACTAGGGGGTTGGATCCTACTTCCAGTTGCAGCTGGAAAACAATGGAAGTTGGTGCTTCCAATGAATGTAATTCTTTAAGAAATATAAGATAAATCATTCCATGTTTTTCTCACGATTTGGGTTTCCATGTAAAACACTAGTGTACTGCGTATGTGTGTGATTGTTCATTTCTTATTGCTCATTATTGGATAATAATTCTACATTGATATAACACTTAGATTATTTGGAGAAAAAGGATTATAATTATGCTATTACTGATTCACCATCCCTCTCAGTAATCCAACAGTGATGACCATTCAGTTCGTCGGGCTAACGATTATAATGCCTCCAACTGTCATATTTCTTTTCCATGGAGAAGTTCCATGAAGTGTTGTACTGATATCCCAGCGAAGTTCAAATTCTGGAATCCTTCCTTCTGTGTAGTTCCTTATGGAACTTCATGTAACTTCTCTATCTTTCCTTTCTTCTTATTGAGCTTTCTATCCTTCTTCCCGGTGATCTTCGTCTCGATATTCCTCTTTCTATTCTGATTCTGATCTTCTCTGGGCATAGTAACTTCGCGTTGTTGATGGTCTTTACTAGGGTTCAAGGGAAATACTTCTTCTCTGTCTGGTGTAGGTTCTCTACTTTCCTGTACAGATAGGTGTCTCAACTTCTCATGTGTCCTTTCAACTTCGACATCAAATTTTCTGGTTCTAAATAACTTCGAACTCTTTTCATGTTCTTCAATCAACTGTGTGATCCTCCTAGTCATGAAATCTTTTAATTATTTCTTCTTCTTCTCTAAGACTTCCTCTTATTTTCTTATGGCTTGATCCTTTTCGATCCAAGGTTTTCCTAGTAACATAGAAAATGGGACGTTGTTCTCAATAAATTTAATAGCCTCAAAATCTTCTTCTGTTAAGGTTCCATGAGCACTCATAGATATCTAGGTAAGTATTCCACATAGGGTTATCATATTTCCTATAAATAATCCTATTACTCCCAATGAATGAATCATAGCAGGCTTTCCTAAAATTTCCCAAGTTCTTTCTGTCATGATATTCACCTGTGTTTCCTAATCCAGAACATAGTCAATGTCGAAGTCTCCTATTCTTGTTTCTATGCATTATTTTTCTTTGAAGATCTCTGGTAAGTTGATGCTTTTGTGATCTTTTAAGGTTTCTTTCATTTGTAATAGTACATTTTTTTATTCTTTATGGGGTTCTTACATGATCTTAGTTTCTTGATCTTTCTCAAGGTTTTCTTGTCTCATATTCATTCTTTCAACCTTAGCAATCATTCTAAGGAAATACAAAAATTCATGATCCATAGCTTTACAACAAAGAAAACTAGGTCTTCTACCATGGCATTCCTTAGCAATATGTCCTAGTCTTCTGCAACTTTAACAAAGAGTTAATCCTCTCTTTCTCTTAAATGATCCCCATCCTTTTATGTACTACACACTAGGATCATTGTAGCTAACCTACAAAAAAATCTTTCTAGAATCCTGCATACATTTCTTAGTCCAAACATTCTTTCTATGCATAGGAATAACATATCTCTCAATATTATTATCAGATCTACTCATATCAAATATTTTTTCTTCTATCTGTGCCCTAGTTTTCAGGCTGGGACAAAATTTATCAAACATACCTAGATCCATATTCTTGAAAAAAAAATTTCCACTTATCTTACTTTTCTCAGAGAAAAAAGATTTCAAATATTAAAATTTTCATTGTTCTTACCTCTTTCAGAGAACAAAGTGTTCAGATCTTACCTCTTTTCTTTAGATAAGAATTCTCTTCTTAGCACAGAGATTCACAATCCAAGTAGAGTACTACAAACCAAGGAAACAATCTACACACAAATATTTCACAGTTTCAGGTCAGATCTTTGCACAAAACTTCTTCTTCCTCTGTTCCCAGCAATCACAGTTTCAGGTCTCGAGAATGGAACCATTTGTTGGCACGAGGGAAGACCCAGGGTTCAACGCTACAACAATGCACCACCAAAACCCTAAAACTGGCCCTTTCGGATAAACCTGCAAAGTAGATGAAGTCTCACTTGAGGTAGAGGCAGGGGTGGTTGCAAGACTCCAGTGTCTGCAACCTTAGTTGGGACACAGATCTGTGATTGTAACACCTTAACAGAGCACCTAGAAATTACGATTCATCAATATTCAGTCTTAGCTTATTGCGCAACTAAACCCTCATAATAGATCAACGCAGTGTTCACATAAATTCAATAGAATCAAGCACTAATCATACCAACATAGATCAAATCTAGCATTCATTGGCATTATTCAACACTAAGCTATCATATCAGATTCATCTATCATCTAACATCGTACTAAGCATTGAATCACATAAACAAAAGAACAACCAAGAAGCGCAAAGCATTCACAACGCAGGATATATGTGGTTCACCCCCTCCCTGGGGTTACGTCTACTAACTCTTTGTCTTCTTTATTATCTCTGGTCAATCAACTATATGCACAAAGACTCAAAGTCAACTCCGTAGAGGACAAAATAAGTACGCACCTCGCTAGATCCTCCTTTCTCGAGTAGATCTAGGCACAGATCCTTCCACAGTCTGCCCACAAAGAAATACAGATGAATTTCAGTTAGCTCTGCAAGTCTCAACATACAATACACACCAATCCTCTTACAATCATTTGCACTTAGCACAACTTTCCACTGACTAGTCACTACTTCTTAGATCACCTAGACTTATATTTATACATTAAAAAATAGTCCTAAGCATGGGTAAACCCATGGGCTGACATCCCCATACCCATTACATAATCCCAAAACCCAAAAAGTCCCTAAAAAGGGGTCGAGATCCCATGATATCCAGTTCAATTTGTGCTCCAACTTCGACAGCCTGTCGAAGTCCCAAAATGGTAAAAAATGGGCAAGGATCCTCAAAACTTGGTCAAGGGACAACAATAACATCAATACAAAGGTCCCACTAATGAAGATAAAAAAAATGATCAAATGAGTTTAGTTGACACTAAAGATACTTAAGAGAGGAGGCCATTAGAACCACACAATCTATAAAAAGAAAAGAAATGAAAGATATAAGAACATGATGTAAAATGTACCTATGAATGGAATGTTTTGTCTCAAACTTCACTTGGTTGTGATTTCCAACTTGTCCTTGTAAATTCAATCATAAGTTGACAAGGTGGTCATGAACACCAAAACAATTGCCAAATGTGGTAATTTAGGTGAAGCACCATGTATCATAAGTAGTGTAGTGTTTAGTGAAACCACTCTTTGGCTTGTAGAATTTAGAATCTCTATGTTAGAATTTAGCAAGTTTTACCTAAAAATAATGAAAGTGTGACTATCCATATGAATACATAAATGAGTTCCAATGCCTTCTATTGGAAAATTGGTTGTCATTTATGTCAACCCTAGAATAAGTCGAAAATCCTATAGAAGTGATGAGTGTATTTGAAGAAGTATCCAAAGTGCTCCCATTATGGCATAGATGTAAGCAAGGCCCTCATGGGAACACACTTTTGAATAAGTCTACAAGAAGCCTGTTGACGGGCGAAACAGTCCATCCGTCAATTGGGAGAGTGGAACCGGTCTGGGGTTGTCTAAATAACCCAAGCCGTTTGGAATGGACCACACTGACGAGTTTAATGGCTCCGTTGGCCGCTCTAAGGTCTCCTAAGAAAACCAAAGAGAAAAGTTGATCTGAGTTAAATAATCTAAACTAAGGAAACTAGAAACTAATAAAAATCAACTAAAACAAACTAACTAACTAAATAAAAGAAATCAAACTAAAATAGAGGAAACTAGAAACTAATAAAACAAATAAAGAAACTAATATACTAAAATATAAACTATGCAAACTATTCTATCTACAAACTACAAATTATTCTAATAATAACTCAAATCAACTATCTAATTATCAATTTAATTACAGTTTATTCACAAATATACATTACATACAATCTACAGATTTGAATAAACCTGTGAAACTAATTTTCTTGTTGTCCCAAGACAACGAAGATAACTCTTTTTGATTTTGTGATTTATGAATAAAAAAGTAAACTAACTGAAATTAAAACAAATCAAAATTATATCTATATTGAACTACTTAATAAAAGCAGTAAACTAAATACTATTTGACCTGGAAATGCTCCAAGTCTGCCATGTGTATGATGACTTCTAAGTTGATTGGAGGAGGGAAACTCACACCAGTTAATCCGTATGCTTCTCGTAAACGATCAGCTATGCTTCTTCTTGAAGTATGTTACAGGACAAACAAGACATAAAAGAAAATCATAACAATTTTCTGATTATAAATTCCTGCAAAAGGGGAAACCTATTATGCAGCAAATCTATATATTACAGTTCGATTTATGAAGAAGACAAAGCTATGATCCACAAATTGAACTAACAACTGTTATGTCTTTTATCTATTTGGAAGAAACAAGATATGGATAACAATAATAAAATTATATCATTTGCATTTTATTTAGGTAGCTAAAGCAATACTAAACCATAAACAAGCTGATATACGAAACATGGAACAAAGTGTCGATATATTGAAAAGAAAAAGCTATGACAAAACACCAATTCTGCTCCAGTTTGAATCAGAACTTCATATCCTTGTTCTTCCCCAACTGAGGATGATCGATTATTACAAAACCATAGGTTTAAATAGGTTTCTCACAAGGTAAAATATCCTTGTGAATAATAGCAAATAGTTTTAGACAATTTGGGAATAATCCCAAAATCCCTTAAACTAAGTAACTAAAAATGCAAGTGGAATCCTTAAGATATCTTCAAACTTCTCCTCATATCCATTGTTAATTCAAATTTGCCTGTAATAGATACAAAGATCAAGTTAGAGGAGTATTTTATTAAGAAAACAATAAAAAAATGACTCTATAGACTTAGCTACAGAATCTTCTGATTCTGTAGTTGGTCTAGAATAGTAAACATGACCAGATATATAATCAAATCAAATTGAATCCAATCATTTTTTAATAATCGACAAATTATTAATGATTCAAAAATAATCCTTTTTAAATCAAACCAAATCGAACAGAATACAATCGGGACAGAGTAGGAATGCTCTGTTTTCCCAATGGACATAAAATCAAATCAAATCTCAACAAGACTGTTCCATGAATGCAATCAATGGTAAACCAAATCGTATGAGATATAAAACAATCATTATTGATATGCATATCGTTTAATCAATTGCCAATATAGAAGGCTGTCATGATAGAACATGCATAACTATATCCATAGAATCTAGTCACAGTTCTCATTTGTTGAGTTTCAAATAATTCACAGGTATAGTCGTAACTGTAATTGACTAATTATAATCACAACAACAGATTGATATCATTCAATTAAAAGCACGATGTATGAATTGCTTCCAATGTAATCGGATGAAATCATACTCCATAAATATCAACTCAACAGTCTTCATGTTTAATCACCTCATAGTCGACAGACAGGGTTTTGACAGAGTCAACAAACCGAGCATATAACTGAATTTAATTATAGACACAAATCGTAAGACTTGATACGATCAATCCATCCCTGTAATCTCAATCGAATAATACATTTGTTACCATCGAAATACAGTTCACATCGTAATAGCTACTATTGTTATCCATTCGAAATTTGATTATGTAATAAATGATATACGTATTGGTCTTAACATAGAATATACAATCAACATAGATAACCAATTTGCCCATCATATCGCACAAGATATAACCAAATCGAACAGGGATATTGTTTGTATTTCAACAATAGAAAAGATATCAAATAACAGAATATTCAAATCAAATCATGATCAATCAAACTAAATCTAATCAAAACGAATCCAGAAATCAATAATCAAAACTTATATACAACAAATACATGACAGAGCAAGTCAACAATGTATACAGAGCTTATGATCATGCCATATAAAAGAGTGAAAGTTATACCATTACAGTTGTTGAGGCTATGTCAATTTTGAAT
>ML807005.1:0-26735 GCA_009831015.1 Picea engelmannii | reverse complement strand
ATTTCTTGAATATCACCACCTGTAGGATTAGGGGTTGCTGGCTCAACTGTGATCTGAGGATCTTCGGTTGAAGTAGTTGTTGTTTGAGGGGGGATATTATCTTGTGAACGGCTTCTAGTCACTATAGGTGTGCGATTAGGTGGAGGAGGAGTCTTGCGACCACCTCGTGCCATTAATTAAGCTTAGGCCCTCCTTCTAGTGCCATTTGTTGACGGGTGAAACAGTCCATCCGTCAACTGGGAGAGTGGAACCGGTCTGGGGTTGTCTAAATAACCCAAGCCGTTTGGAATGGACCACCCTGATGATTTTAACGGCTTCGTTGGCCGCTCTAAGGTCTCCTAAGAAAACCAAAGAGAACAGTTGATCTGATTTAAATAATCTAAACTAAGGAAACTAGAAATTAATAAAAATCAACTAAAACAAACTAACTAACTAAATAAAAGAAATCAAACTAAAATAGAGGGAACTAGAAACTAATAAAACAAATAAAGAAACTAATATACTAAAATATAAACTATGCAAACTATTCTATCTACAAACTACAAATTATTCTAATAATAACTCAAATCAACTATCTAATTATCAATTTAATTACAGTTTATTCACAAATATACATTACATACAATCTACAGATTTGAATAAGCCTGTTAAACTAATTTGCTTGTTGTCCCAAGACAGTGAAGATAACTCTTTTTGATTTTGTGATTTATGAATAAAAAAGTAAACTAACTGAAATTAAAACAAATCAAAATTATATCTATATTGAACTACTTAATAAAAGCAATAAACTAAATACTATTTGACCTGGAAACGCTCCAAGTATGCCCTGTGTATGATGACTTCTAAGTTGATTGGAGGAGGGAAACTCACACCAGTTAATCCGTATGCTTCTTGTAAACGATCAGTTATGCTGCTTCTTGAAGTATGTTACAGGACAAACAAGACATAAAAGAAAATCATAACAATTTTCTGATTATAAATTCCTGCAAAAGGGGAAACCTATTATTCAGCAAATCTATATATTACAGTTCGATTTATGAAGAAGACAAAGCTATGATCCACAAATTGAACTAACAACTGTTATGTCTTTTATCTATTTGGAAGAAACAAGATATGGATAACAATAATAAAATTATATCATTTGCATTTGATTTAGGTACATAAAGCAATACTAAACCATAAACAAGCTGATATACGAAACATGGAACAAAGTGTCGATATATTGAAAAGCAAAAGCTATGACAAAACACCAATTCTTCTCCAGTTTGAATCAGAACTTCATATCCTTGTTCTTCCCCAACTGAGGATGATTGATTATTACAAAACCATAGGTTTAAATAGGTTTCTCACAAGGTAAAATATCCTTGTGAATAATAGCAAATAGTTTTACACAATCTGGGAATAATCCCAAAATCCATTAAACTAAGTAACTAAAAATGCAAGTGGAATCCTTAAGATATCTTCCAACTGCGCCTCATATCCATTGCTAATTCGAATTTGCCTGTAATAGATACAAAGATCAAGTTAGAGGAGTATTTTATTAAGAAAACAATAAAAAAATGACTCTATAGACTTAGCTACAGAATCTTCTGATTCTGTAGCTGGTCTAGAATAGTAAACAAGACCAGATATATAATCAAATCAAATCGAATCCAATCATTTTTTAATAATCGACAAATTATTAATGATTCAAAAATAATCCTTTTTAAATCAAACCAAATCAAACAGAATACAATCGGGACAGAGTAGGAATGCTCTGTTTTCCCAATCGACATAAAATCAAATCAAATCTCAACAAGACTGTTCCATGAATGCAATCAATGGTAAAACAAATCGTATGAGATATAAAACAATCATTATCGATATGCATATCGTTTAATCAATTGCCAATATAGAAGGCTGTCACGATAGAACATGCATAACTATATCCATAGAATCTAGTCACAGTTCTCATTTGCTGAGTTTCAAATAATTCACAGGTATAGTCATAACTGTAATTGACTAATTATAATCACAATAGCAGATTGATATCATTCAATTAAAAGAATGATGTATGAATTGATTCCAATGTAATCGGATGAAATCATACTCCATAAATATCGACTCAACAGTCTTCATGTTTGATCACCTCATAGTCGACAGACAGGGTTTTGACAGAGTCAGCAAACCGAGCATATAACTGAATTTAATTATAGACACAAATCGTAAGACTTGATACGATCAATCCATCCCTGTAATCTCAATCGAATAATACATTTGTTACCATCGAAATACAGTTCACATCGTAACAGCTACTATTGTTATCCATTCAAAATTTGATTATGTAATAAATGATATACGTATTGGTCTTAACATAGAATATACAATCAGCATAGCTAACCAATTTGCCCATCATATCGCACAAGATATAACCAAATCGAACAGGGATATTGTTTGTATTTCAACAATAGAAAAGATATCAAATAACAGAATATTCAAATCAAATCATGATCAATCAAACTAAATCTAATCAAAACCAATCCATAAATCAATAATCAAAACTTATATACAACAAATACATGACAAAGCAAGTCAACAATGTATACAGAGCTTATGATCATGCCATATAAAAGAGTGAAAGTTATACCATTACAGTTGTTGAGGCTACGTCAATTTTGAATTGACAATTGTAGTAGCAGACTCGACATTTTTGAACAGGATTGAACCCGTGGTTCGTTGCTTCTTGTCGGAGGGTTGCAATTTTGCATTCTGACCAGTGAGATTTGCCACCTGGTTTTCCAAATCGTGGATTCTGGATTGCAACCTTGGGACATCCAAGTAGTATCTCTCCAACCACAATCCACATTGATCGCAGGGTGGAGCAACAGGTTGAGCAGTCGAGGGTTTTGATGATTCACCAAGGGTTTCATGAGGTGGTTCAATACCAGGGAAGTCAAGGTTATCCCGCAGACAAGGAGGTAAGTTCTTGAAAACATCATAAGGGAGGTTGCCATAGAAAGCCCTCTTCGGTGAGAAAACGTTCAATGCTTGAATCAGAATCCTCGCTGACCACGATAGGTTCTGCTTTGGCAGGGGTTTTAGGTTTATTCCTCACCATGCGAGAGATCAACCTTGCATTTTCCTTGCCTCGAGCATTCATTCTAGCTTTAGCCTTAGGCTGTTTGGTCGCGGGTTTATCAATGTCAACCTGTTTAGTCACAGCCATAGGCACACTCGTAGGTGAATTGGGTTTAGGTTTGGGTAGCAAAACGTTATAGGGCACAGGGGGAACAGGTTGGGTTTCGGTCACCATGGGCTTATCGACCTGTGGAGGGTTAGGCTCTTCAAAGCCATTACAGCTCAGGAAATCATGCCAAGAATCACGATGCAACCCTAACTCGTATACCACACAAATTTTAATCAATCCCACATGGAAGAGGCTGGTATCGGCTTGGCAGTGTTTGTAACGCTTGGCCATCTTAAACAAACTTCTGTGTAGGTAGTGGGGCATACTAAGCTCGAAACCCATAAAAATCATCAATAAACGAAGGTGAAACAGAAAGACAAACCCATACCTGCCCTCACAAGTAATAAATTTCTTGATAACCACGAGAAGATCATGCCAGCGGGGTTTCAACATCCTGGCAGGCAAACCTCTGTCGCATGAGTTCACTGTGCGAGATTGGAATAGTAATGTCCACGGGACATCGTTTACCTTGCAACTCTTTGACCATTTTTGTCCCGAGATAGACAGGTTGGTTGCCAAGCTGAGGAACTGTTCAGTGATTTCAAGCTAGACATCTCCAACTTTGGCTCGGTAGCCATCAAATGACAAAGAAAATTGCCGAGCCACAGGGATGTTGTAACCATCAAATTTTCTTATGAAAGCGAGCCACCCGAATTCTTCCAAGTCGCTATACGTGCCATCAAACATCAACAACGCTTGGCACCCATTGGGCTTGGCCCTCACGACCAGAGCCATGGCTTCTGTGCATGGTGGGGTTTGGATCGAACAGAACAATGCACAGGGTCAAAAACGATAGGGTTAAACAACTTTAGCGTTCAAAGAGGCAGGAATTAACTGCATGCGTGCGAAGGTGGTGGGATTACCACCGCCATGCAATACATTAATGACTGTGTACAATGTTGTTCCATCCAACATCATAATCATTTAAACCAAATGTTACGGCCAACCGAATAGGTGTATCATCATATCAACGTGCCATCCATCCAACACCATATGTTATAATCAATCGTCGAGTGTTCAGTTTAAATCAACATGACATCCAACATTAACCAACGATCTATCATGTCAAGCAAACGTTTCAAACCCCTGTTAATTCAATCATGCCAACATAGTTTGAAACCGTGGTCGTTCAATGCAATATCAAACTCACAAAACAATGTATCGAGCAAGGGTTCAAACCATAAAATCGAAAATCCAAAAGGTTGATCAATGCGCCTTTGCAAAACTCAAACCATTGCCACTTTATATGACATCAAACTTATGATATTGCCAATGTGTTTTTAGCATAATCAAAGTGTAAAAACATTGCAACCAATGACCATATGAAAACGATAAGTTAAGAGTTCGAAGCAATAAGAATTGTATCATATATGAAACCAAAATCAATTATGACCCTCATGACATCAAACATAACTCATAACTTAACATTTTCAATACTTTATCGAAGAAATCAAGTTGCGCAATTAAAGTGAATGGATATAGTTTGAAAGAACCTTTTGCAGTGATGTGATAAACCAATGGTCAAGTGTCTTTCGGCAAATCAATAAAAAAAATGATGACAGTCCAGACAATGAGAGAGGTGTTTTCACACTTTCAGTTGTGAAAACTGAATCGAAATCAAATTGTAATTGTCGCAAAAATGAAACAAATGTGTAGTAGCACAATGTGACGATGATTTGTCGTAATGAGACAAGGGGTGTAGGCATCTTTTTTAAGAGAAATTAAAAAAATGAGTTGGCTGCCAACAAAGCCCTAGAAATATGGATAAGTGGTTAATAAGCCTTGGAGGCATGGTCATGAAGCCCGAAGTTAATTAAAGAAAAATAACATGAAGGACATTGAAAATGCATTCAGAACCATCATAGATTGATAGTCGTTTTCATGTAATTTCCAATGACAAGTGGCACGCCACATGGTTCCTCACAGTTGAGAAGTTATTACCTCTTAAAGATGAAGCCCTAAAGTATGGTAAATAATCCCTGGATCTAAGTTCAAAGAAGTTACAATTTATCCCTAAATTCAAGTAAAGGAGAAAATTTGTTGCAAACAAGAAGTTACAGGTCATCTCAAAGATCAAGTAAAGAAGTTATGTGTAAATGTATAAATACACATCAAGAACCTCTCATTTAATCACCAAGAAAGGATGTGATTTATTTGCATGAAGTAGTGGTGGTGTGTGAAGGAGGGAGTGCTCAGAGTTGTATATTGGAGAAGGGTTTTATAAAACCCTATTTTAGTAGATCATCATGGGTCAAGCATAGGGTGTGCCGCAAGGGCCCCGCTAGTTGTTCAGTATTTGTCACATAAGGCCTCACTCGTTGCAAAGTATAGTCCCATGAGACTGAGAAAATTTTAAAGAAGGTATTGTTCTCTTGATATTAAAGTTAAGGAAGGTTTGATGATCTGTGATCTCATGCATCGGGTTTTTAGATGTTGAAAGATATATTTTCCTCTATGTTTTGAGGCTTGTATCTTGGATATTATGGCATATGATTTGAGAAATATCTTGGAGGTTATGGTATATGCTTGAGGCATATATTGGAGGTTATGACATTTTATTTGAGGAATATCTTGGATGGTTTGGAACATGCTTGAGGCTTATATCTTGGATTCCTTGGCACATGTTTTGAGGTATATCTTGGATACTTTGGCACATGGTTTGAGGTATATCTTGGACACTTTGGCACATGTTTTGAGGTATATCTTGGATATTTTGGCACATGGTTTGAGGCATGTCTTGAAACTTTGGCACATGTTTTAAGGAATATATTGGAGGCCTTTGGTACATGGTTTGATGAACATCTTGATCATCTTAGTCGTATGATTTGGTGCATGTTATTATTGATCTTGGCATAAGATTTATGTGGTTGAACCAACTTTGATGATAATAATGTATCAATATCAGTGACAGTAGCAGTGATAAGTTGATTCTCTCATTTATATTTTTGGGAGAAAGGAAGGGAAAGGAAAGGGGGTCGGCGCCTCCTTCCAGTTGGAGATGGAGAATTTAGGGAGTTGGATATTCCTTCAGGTTGGATCCTATAAACTAGGAGGTTGGAGCCTCCTTCGAGTTGGATTTGGAGAATCTAGGGAGTTTGAGATTCCTTCAGGTTGGAGCCTGTAAATAGGGGGTTGATGCCTCCTTCATGTTGGTGTTGGAGAATATTAGAAGTCGGTGCTTCCTATGGATGTAATATTCAAGATATATATTAAAAATAATTCTATGGTTTTCTCCCATTTGGGTTTCCACGTAAAACTCTTGTGGAGTGTGGATATGTGGTTATATGTTGATGATATCTTGAATGCAATCATAAGTTATAAATAGTTGATAAATTAATGTTTGCATTTCATGGTTAAAAATGGAAAAAAGTACTCAATACTGATTCACACCCCCCTCTTAGTATTGGTGAATATTCCAACAATTGGTATTAGAACATGTCCTTCATGAACGATCTAACCACTAGAAGGTAGATCATGGAGTGCACTAATAATGTAACACAAGTATTTGACGGTCAAAATTATTCCTTCTGAAGAAGAAGGATGAATTTTGTTTTGCAAGCACATGGATTTGATGTCTGGAAAGAAGTAGTAGATGGATACATGATATTGGTCACTCCCCCAATAGATAGAGGTGGAAATAAACTTTGTTAAAAAAAATTGAAGGCTAAAAATGTTATTCTGAATGGCCTAGTTGATTCAGTATATGTCAAGGTTATGCATTTTGATTCTGCAAAGGATATTTGGGAAAAAATTCAAGATGTTTACGATGGATATGCCAAAGTCAAAAGGGCCAAGCTTCAAACTTATAGAGGTCAATTTGAACAACTGAAAATGAAGGAAGATGAAGATATTGCACTTGTTTTCTACGAGTTTATGAAATAGTGAATGTTATTAAAGGATTAAGAGAAGAAATTAAACAACCAATAAATGTTCAAAAGGTATTAACGTCTCTTCCAATGATATTGTATCTTAACATTTTTTCCCTAGAAGAAAGAGAATATATTGATACATTGAGCATGGACTAGTTACATGGAAATAGCCTGCTTTGTAAGGAAATTGAAGAGAGGGACTGGAAAGTACAAAGTTAAGATTACCTTAAAATGATTTAATTGTGGTAAAATTGGTCATTTTGCTGCTAAATGTCCTTATGCTAAGAATTCAGATAATGATGAAGAAGAATTTTCCAAGAAAGAAAATAAATATCAAAAGGGAAAAAAGAAAGAAAATAAAAGAAAAACATTCAAGAAAAGCCTATACTCAAAAAAGGATAGTTCTTCATATGATGAGGATAATGATAGTGACAATGATTCACAAAGAGTGCTCTTTATGGAAATGGAAACTCAGAAAGGAACCCTTGAAAATGACAAAGAAGATTATGAAGAAGAAGAAGTGGATCTTGAAGAAGAAATAATCAATGCTTTGAGTGAACTAAAAAGGAAAAGGTGGAAAAACAAGTCCCTCAAGGAATAATTGATCAAGTTAAAGGAAAGTTCTCAAAATATTAACAAAAATTATGAAGAGGCCCAACTGATTATCATAAATCTAAAGGTTCAACTGGAAGAATCCAAAGTAATTGAATAAACTCTCAAAAAATAGTTGGAAGAAAAGAAGAAAATAAACGAGTCTTTGGAAGATGAAATAGTATCACTAATAAAGGAACTTTATAAGAATGATATCCGATAGAACTTCAGTAAAAACAATAAAATATTGAATGAAATCATCGACAGTCAAATCACATGCGATGACAACTCTGGACTAGGATACAAACAAACTCATACTGACAAAGGTTCAAGATCCACAACAACAGAAAGAGAAGAAAAACAAAAGAGTTGTGTAGAAGTCATCAGAGGTCCCATAAAAAGGGAAGAATGCAATCCTTCAATGGAAAATATTTAGGTAATGGTGATCATTCAAGAAGAAGATAATCCAATCAAAGGAATGTGGAATCATCAATCAACAATGGAAAGGAATGAATCCATAAGAGGCATATATCCAAGAAGACCTTCTACCTCCAGGAATAAAAGAAGATTCAAGCATTTTGAAGGAAACGATAGAAGATAAGATCATGATTAGCTAAGGAATGAATTCAAAAGGACTACATCACAAATAGGATCACTTACTTCCAGGTATCAATTTTTTTTTCCTGGTTATTGTTTTACTTGTAATAACTTTGGACATAAAATTGTAGCTTGTAGCGTGTATGGAAGAAATGTTCAAACAAGATATCTTTAGGTTCCCCCCTACAATATTGAATGTTACAAATGACACAACTATGAACATGTATCTCATTATTTTATAAGAATGATGAATCCTTCCATGAAGGAAAACATTAATATCATGTACAAGAAGGTTTGGAGAAGAAAGAAAACAAGAAGAGCAGGTGAATGAAGAAATCCCATAGATCATACTCACGGGATTTTCATATGTACAAGATTGTAATCAATCTATGGGTAAAGAGGAAGATGTAAGAACTCAAAATGATGACCCTGCAATAGAACAACTTTATATATTGTTATAAGCAATCTAGCTAGGAGACTCCCATAATGTGAATGTTGAAGAGGGGGAGTATAAGCAACAGTTTTTAGAACACATCCCCATGCAAGTATGAAGGAGTCAACTAGAAGTTACAAGGAATATAATTGGAAGACTTTTGAGGTAGAGATTCATGATCATATAGAGGATTCCAAGCATATATTCAAGCAGGGATATATTCATTACAGAATGTTGCAAACTTGTATAGTTTGATTTGAAGATAGAGAAAACTAGTGTACATATTTGATTTAGCTTGAGAAGTAGGAATATGTGGTGATTAGTTGCAGTAGATAAGTAAAGTGACAGATGGGTTAGAATTTCATCCAGTTGATTAGAAGAGTCATGGACAGTTTTGTGACATTAGGACAAAGATGAATTCATGAGATATTTGGAAAGTTTAGAAGACATTACTTGACATGAACAAGAGAAGATACATGACAGTGGATGAAATCATGAGCTCAAGAGGAATGTTCAATAAATAATATGACTCGGAAAATAATCATATTGACAGGTGGAACCAACTAGTCAGAGGATGGAAATTCATGATTCATACAACAAGAAAAGGGGAGAGAAACTGTCATGAGAATATTGGTGAATGATTATTTCATTGATGTCATAATAGTGAATACATGAGAAAACATAAAGAATTGAAGTCAAATGATGAAGGAACTTTGACATGAACACTTTTAACATACATCGGTGGATTGCACCAGGAAGTACCAATGGACAAGAAGCCCCAGAAGAGAGGAAAGTAAGCACATACAAGAATCCCCACATATATCTACACAACATCTTTCAAAGAAGACAGGGGGAGAGAAATCGTCAGGGGGAGTTACCCTTTTCCATTGATGTCAAAGAGGAAGAGAAATATCAGAAGCATGAAGATAGGAGGAGAAATGATCTCAAGGTGATTATGAGTGTTTCCATCAATGGAAAATGGGGAGATTGTTGGAAAATTTATTGTCATTGATGTCAACCCTAGAGGAAGTCCAGAAGCTTATGGAAGTGATGGGTGTATTTTAATAAGTCTCCAAAATGGTCCCCTTATGGAATATCTTTAAGCCTGGCCCTCATGGGAAGACACTTTGAAGAATTCTACAAGAATCCCTAGAAATATGGTTAAGTGTTCAAGAAGCCTCGAAGGCGTGGTCATGAACCCCAAAGTTAATTAAAGAAAAAGAACATGAAGGACATGGAAAATGCATTCAAAACCATCATATATTTATAGTCCTCATCATGTCATTTTCAATTATAGGTGGCACATGAAATGAATCCTCATGGTTGAGAAGTTATTCCCTATTAAAGATGAATCCCCGAAGTATGGTCAAGAATACCTGGATCTAAGATCAAATAAGTTACAAGTTGTCCCTAAAGTCAAGTAACAGAAAACAATTGTTGCAAACAAGAAGTTACAGGTCAGCTCAAAGATAAAGTAAATAAGTTACTTTGAAGGGTATAAGTACACATCAATAACATGTCATTTAATCACCAAGAAAGGATGTGATTTCTTAGGAAAAGTGAAGTAGCAGAGTTGTGCGAAGGAGGGAGTGATCGGAGATGCATATTGGAGAAGGGTTTTTAGAAAAACCTATTTGATCACATCCCCATGGGTCAAGCATAGGATGTCCCATGAGGCCCCCACTGGTTGTTCAGTATTTGTCACGTGAGGCCCCGCTCGTTTCCTAGTCCAGTCTAGCAAGGATGAGAAACATTTTAAGAAGGTAATATTCTCTTGATGTTGAAGTTAAGGAAGGTTTGATGATCTATGATCTCATGCACCAGGTTTTTAGATGTTGAAAGGTATTCTTTTCTCTATGTTTTTAGGCTTGTATCTTGGATATCATGGCATATGCGTTGAACCATATCTTGGAGGTTATGGTATATACTTGAGGTATATATTGGAGGTTATGACATATGTTTTGAGACATATCTTGGATGGTTTAGCACATGCTTGAGGCTTGTATCTTGGATACCTTGGCACGTGGTTTGAGTTATATCTTGGATACCTTGGCACGTGGTTTGAGTTATATCTTGGATACCTTGGCTCATGGTTTTATGTATATCTTGGATACTTTGGCACATCATTTGAGTTATATCTTGGATATTTTGGCACATGGTTTGAGGCATGTCTTGAAACACTGCATGTGTTTTAAGGCATATCTTGGAGGCCTTTGGTACATGGTTTCATGGACATATTGATGATATTGGGAATATGATTTGAGGTATTTTATTGGTGATATTGGCATAATATTTATGTGGTTGAACCAGATTTGATGATAATGGTTTATCAGTATCAGTGTCAGTAGCAGTGACAGGTTAATTTTCTCAGTTATATTTTCGAGAGGGAGGAAGGGGAAAGGAAAGGGGGTTGGAGCCTCCTTCCAGTTGGATATAGAGAATATAGGGAGTTGGAGATTCCTTCAATTTGGAGCTTGTAAACTAGGGGTTTGGATCCTCCTTCCAGTTGGATTTGGAAAATCTAGGGAGTTGGACCTTCCTTCGGGCTGGAGCCTCCTTTGAATTGGAGCTGGAGAATTTAGGGAGTTGTATTTTCCTTTAGGTTGGAGCCTATAAAAAAGGGGGTTGGTTCCTCCTTCTAGTTGGTGTTGGATAATATTGTAAGATGGTGCTTAAAGTGCATGTACTATTCAAGATATATAATAAAAATTGTTCTCTGGTTTTCTCCCATTTGGGTTTCTGCATAAAACTCTTGTGTACTATGTATCTGTGGTTATATGTTGATGATATATTAAATGAAATAATAATTTATATATTTTTTATAACTTAATGTTTACATGTTATGGTTACAAATGGTAAAAAGTTCTCAATACCGATTCACCCCCCCCCCCTCTCAGTATTGGTGAACATTCCAACACCTTCTAAATAAGGACATGTTCCCTTGCTTTCTAGTGAATTATTGGAGATGAGAAACCACATTAGGACCACATGGATATGAGATATATCTCATTTCTAAATCAATCCTCCAAATATGTAAGCAAACCCATAATGGGAAATGATAATGAGTCACCCACTTGTACTATATTAACACCTATTGCTCGATATTTGGAGAGAGGTTAATATATTTATTATAGTATTAAATCCTTTGTAGTATAGTAGTTAAATGATTTCACTATTATGACTTTTTCATATCATCTACATAAAGACTAACATTGGAATTACAATTTGGAGAATTTAAAAATATTTTAAAATCTGTATCTTCTAATGGAAGGAAAACTTCTTGCAAAATATATAATAAATAGTATACAATGTAAAATTGTCAATGTTAATGATGGTTCTTGACTTAATTGAGATATCAAGAAAGGGAAATAAATTTAAATGTATTTCTATATCAGATATTTTTTCCTCTAACCATTCCATAATTAGAGGAGACCTAAACTACATGTCAGCTTCTTTTATAGAAATTTGGGGTCCATCTGCTAGATCAAATTTACTTGTTGAATATTTCAAGTTCTTCAATGAACACCACTCTTATTGATATTCAATTGTTGGAATTAAATACAACTAGGTCTAATCACAACCAACAAATAAATGTTATTTCCAAGAGGTTGGACAAATGGCTTATGAAGGACCCATTACTTATTTCATTAGACAAATTCAAATCATATGCCTTGAAATGGGGTGACTCAGACAACTTGCAAACTTTTTTAAATTTAGGAATACCTACTTTGAGTAATGAAAATTTCCATCTAGCACTATCCCTTTGAATTATCTACCCTACATGCTATTATTGAGAAGGCTAGATAGAGATCCTCAAAGGTCTATTGTTTCTTATATGAATTTTGGAAGGCGTTTGACATTATTCCTAGACACTTATTCATTGAATAGATTTGTTCCTTGAATGTACCTTAGTTATGGGTGAAACTTACAAGCCCCACCTTAAGTATGAAACCTTATTCCATCTAAGTCCTATTTCGACACTTATTCCATCCTCACCAAAGAAAAAAGTGTGAATCATGTCAAGCCCAATGTTCACATGTGATTATTATGATCGTGCTTGGCACATGCATTTTGACGATGTCTATTCAGGTGAAGGATGTGAATAAATTCAATCATACTGTCACTAACTATGTTTTCTCATTGGATGGAGTGAAGGTACAACTGAATAGGTACTTATCATACCTATCATCCTCGAGCGAGGGGATTTTTGTAAGGAGGGGGGGAAATGTAACATCCCGAGCATCCAAATGGGGAATGCCACATAAAATTTTCAAAAAATATAAAAAATTAAAACATATAGAAACTATACAAATGTACAGATTCATACAGAATAATAAAAAAAATACACATGCAACACACGCAGGAAAAACCCATAAAAATAAATGTATAAATAATAATGTAACATGTAATTTAACACATAATTGACACTTATCTTGGTAAAAATATCACCAACTGCGTGTATACCTTCGACATTCCTCCCATCCTTAGACCACACTTCTCAACACTCTTAGAAGTGGGTCACCCCTGAGCTGGGACTAAACTCCACCTGGGTATAGGAATTCCTAACTAGGATGATGTATCTCAGACAACAGAAAAAAATATGTCATAGGAGCCAATTCAAACTAACAACCTACAGTCCCCCATTCCCCACATGCCTATCCCACTGCAGGAAATGTGCCCCTTCTATTCTCAATAGTCCTTCAGTTTCCACACTTCCTTTTCAAGGCTTCAGTAACAGGCCAGATAGGAAGTCTCAGATCCCTATAGCTATATTTTGGCACCTTCAAGAAATAAATTCCCAACAATTATCTCACCTAGAGAGAATTTCTCACAGGATTGAAAACCCTCCTCTTCAATATCCCACGGGCTTGACAACCCAATTATCCAATCCAAATCTTAAGTTAACCAAGTACAGGTATGTGTATGGTACTAGTTCGGGTAAATTATAGGTACACTGCTAGTAATAGAAAAGTGCAGAGGACAACTGAAATCCATGAGTGAAAAATAATGGATTGTTGGGAAAATGAAATAAGTCCCAAATATATGTATGCATATTCCCAACTTGACACTTGTCATATTGAGAGCTACTTTGGCCCACTTGTCCCCGTCCTTGGAACTTAGGATTAAAAAATTATCCATACTTTATACTTTAAGGAATATTAATATAATATTCCTTTTTGGCTTAAGCTCCCTAGGTTATTCCCTTATCCTTAACATTTACCCCCCTTTCCATAACTAGTGGATTTTATTCCACCATACTCTTTTACATTGTTTGTCTGCCACAGTGATGTGTTTTTCATTAATATTTTCATGTGAATAAATTTATGTTCACAATACAAATATATTGTCCTTTGTGTATCACTACGGAACAACCTATGTACATTTGTATTTAGATTTACAGTTGGGGTTCAGCTTAGGGGTATTACATTCCCCTCCCCCTTATTTATTCAATGTCCTCGGTGCAATATATACACATATAGAAACAACATTTCAAAAATCCTAAAAAAGATGTGGGTATTTTGTCTGCATAGCATCCTCGTGCTCCCAAGTTACATATTCAGGACCATACCAGGTCCATTAGACCTTTAATAGATCTATGGATCGATTTCAAAGTTGCTTGATCTTCCGGTCCAATATGCACATTGAATCCACTTGAAAGGTACTTTCTTGCTCCACCTGAATCACATTCTAATCAATGACATGATTAGCATCAGGTATATACATTTTGGGAAATGATACATGGAATACATTATGAATAGACATTGATCCAGGAAATGCAAGCATGTATTCTAAAGGCCCAATCCTCTCTAGGATTTCAAACAACCCACAATAACGAGTTGCCAACTTTGAACAATTTCCAAACTTCGGGGAACTTATGTTGGCCTTTACTTTCAAGAATACATGGTCACCCACTTTAAATTCCATGTGATTTCTTCCCTTATCATCATAACTTTTCTTCCTGTCTCGATTATCCTTTAAATTATGTTTTATTTTCAACATTTTTTCTTCCATTTTCCTGAGTAATTATGGCCCAACCACTACTCTATCTGTTGGGTTGTCCCAACTTACTAGTGTGTTACACCTTCTACCATAAAGTGCCTAAAATGGGTTCATCTTTAGAGATGCTTGGTACCCATTTTATAAGAAAAATCTACTAAGTGTAGGTAGTCTTCTTATTTTGATGGTTTATCCATCACATACATCCTCAACATATCCTCAATCACTTGATTCACCCTCTATGTTTTTCCATCTGATTATGGATGATAAGTTGTGCTAAAATTCAGATTTGTTCCAAATCCATTAAATAATCCTTTCCAAAATTTTGATGTAATTTTGGATCCATGTCAGACACAATTGTCTTGGGTATACCATGTAGTCGATCAATTTCTCTCATATAAATATCAACAATGTTGGTTGCCTTGTGAGTGAGCTTTACTGGAACAAAATGGGCATCTTTAGTAAGCTTATCCACCACTACTATGATAGAATCATGCTGCTTGTTTGTTCTGGGAATTTTGGTGATGAAATCCATTGTTACAACTTCCCATTTCCACTCAGGAATGGGTAATGGTTGTAGAAAAATGGTTGGGTGTCTATGCTCAGTGTTGTCCTTTTGACACTCCAAACATTTGGAAATAAAATCATCAACTTATTTCTTCATGTCTGGCCAATAATATTGGCTCTTGATAGCTGTAATATTTTTATGATAACCTGGGTGCCCAACATAAGGTACATTATGAATTTCTCTCAATATCATATTTTTCAATTCCTAGGAATTCGATACATAAATTATGCCCCTGTACATGAGAATTTCATCATTTTATAGCTTATAGTCTTCAATTTCCAGCTGCAAAATACCTTGATGTAATTTTGTTGTTATTTCCATGTATTGTGAATCTGATTTTGCAGCGTCTAAGATTCTATTTTTCAAATATTATTGGTACATGCTAATGGGTGTAGCATTCAACTCATCCACCCTTATTCTAATTGCATCAACAACCTTGTTCTCTTTCCCTTTGATATTCTTTACATCAAAGTCATATTCACTGAGAAATTCTAACCACTTGCTTTGCCTAGAATTTAGAGTTGGTTGTCCAAATAAATATTTCAAACCATTATGGTTTGTCCTCAACTCTAACCTTTTCCCCATGAGGTAGTGCCTCTGCATATTCAAGGAAATTACTATGGCTTCCAACTACAAATCATGAGTATAATAGTTCCTTTCATGCTCCTTCAATTTCCTTGATTCAAAGCATACAACATACCCATTTTGACTAAGGAATCCACCAATCCCTTCTTTAAATGCATCAGTGCATACAATGAAGTCTTCATTTGGATAAACAATCCTTAGTATTGGATTAGTTGTTAATAATTTCTTCAAGTGTTGGAAACTCTTTTCACAATTCAATGTCCACTGAAATTTCATCCCCTTCTTTTGCAAGGAAGTGATCATGTGTGCAATCTTTGAGAATCCCTCGATAAATATCCTATAGTATCCTACAAGGGCCATGAATGATACGACCTTTGTCACATTCTTTGGTGTTGACCATCCTCTAATGGCCTCAATATTTTTAGGATCCACTTCTATCCCTTCCTCTGAAATGATATGTCACAAATAATGAATTTGTTTCTAATAAAATGAGCACTTACTAAATTTGGCACTTACTAAAGTCTTAATGTCCCATCCTTCTTCTTCACAAATAATACAGGGGACCCCAAGGTGACACACTTGGGAATATATACCCCTTCTTTAGAAGCTCTTCAAGTTTCATTTTCAATTCCTTCAATTATTGTGTACTCATCCTATAAGGGGTCTTGGATACCGGGGTTGCTCTAGGCATCAGATTGATGAAGAAATCAATGTCGCTTTTAGGGGGTGATCCTGGTGTTTCTTTAAATACATATTCAAACTCTTTTAGGACTTCATAATCTTGAATATTTGACACCTTATCTTTATGTGTCTCTTCCATATGTGTTGCAAATATTTGACACCCCTTTCTGTAACTTTTCTTCAACTGCAATGCTGAAATTTGTATGATGATTACTGCCATGGGAATTTCCTGTACTATCCTTAGGTTCCCTTCCTCATCCAAGAAATTAAATGAATTATTATAATATTATAGGATATCATGGTGTTGGTCCAACCAATCCATGCCAATTATACAATCATAGGAACCTAAAGGTATAATGTTCAAATTTTCCCTAGTGCTCAGTCCATTCATGTCCATTCGACATCCCTTAACCATTTCATTAATTTTTCTTTTAACTCTAGTAGCTAGTTGCACCAACCAAGATTTTCCAAGCTTGATTCTTGGAAAATGCAATATTTCCACCATCTTAGGATCTATATAACTATTACTAGCTCCTGAATCAATTAAAATATAAATGATTTCATTGTTTATATTACATTCCACTTCAATCATATAAGACTGAAAATTAGATTGCTTGTTGTCTAGGGATGCATATATCCTAGGTACATTTCTTCCTATGTATTCCATTGTATCATCTTGTTGTACATTGTGAACAGTCCTCAATTTTTCACCTCTATGAGGACAATCTCTATACATATGATCTCCCCCACAAAACCAACATTGAATAGGTGGTTGCCTTGGTCTTTGTCCCCATGTCTCGATCATTCTGGGTTCTCTAGAAGTTGGATGTCCCTGAGGATTATGTATAAATAATGGTGGCTTATTCCCATTTTTCCTCTGTTCCATCTTTTTTTTCTTCTTGTCTTCCCAATATTTTTAGAAATTTGGCCTTCCTTGATGTTGATCATAAAGTAATTTATCTCACCTTATGGCCTCCTCCACTGATTTTGGATCATCATATTGTATCTTGTCACTGATAAATGATGGAAACCCACTCAAATACCTCTGAATCTTAACTGGCTCTTCCTTGATGAAAGAAATATACTTTATCATTTCTAAAAACCTTATTTCATGTTCATCTATGGTCACACTCCCAAGCTTGAGTTCAAAGAAATCCTTCATTTTCTTGTCACAATATCTCTTAGTCAAGTATTTATTTTGAAAATACCTCTTGAATTCCCTCCAAGTAATATTTTTCTCATCAATGTGTTGCACCTGCACAAATTGGTCCCACCACATGGATGGATTTCCCTTGAGTTGATAGATGGAAATTCTTCCTTCTGCATGTGAAGAGTAATATGCAAATTAAAATAATTCCTCATCCCTAGCATCCATGTCTCTTCATCTTCATTCTTCTTGTGCTCACCGTCAAATGTAGGAGGCTTGATTTTGTTCATTTCTCCTTGTAGATCATCCATCCAAGACCTCATTTTATTTTTCCTGACAGGGGATGGACTTGAACTACTGTGTTCTCTCCTAGTGGAATTACTTGGGGAGTGATGGTGATGTCTGCCAACATTTCTTGTTCTTCTCCTCTCATCATGAGACCTGTGACTCTCTTATATTCTTGAGTCATTCTTCTTATCCATCTTATTTTCTATTATGTCCAAGCTCTATATTAACTTTATGCTAAAGCCCTCCTACTACTCCTTGGATTTCACAAGCCTCTCATTATCATATTTATAACTTTGGACCTCCTTTTGAAAACTTTTAATGCTCTCTACCAAGTTCATGCTTTCTTCCTTTCCTTCTCCATGTCCATTTGAGTTTGTACCTTCATTACCCATATTGAAATACATCCCTTTGATCTCATATTCATGGTTGTAATCCCCCTTGTGTATCTTCCATGATTCTAAACTCTATTTTGATCCTATTATGATCTAGTTGTTGTTAAGTCTGCAAAATGTGCAACCAACAAAACTTGTTAGGCTAATTGATTTAACAAATTCATTAAATTATGTACAATTTTGGTTCAATAATGCATCATAATTATTTCTTTTGATTTCCTAAAAAATTGACTACCCATATCAATTTTATGGGTAAATAGTTATATTCTACTATCCAATACCTTTCCAATTCATGATTCCATGCTCAATTCTGAGTCTTGAGCAGAAAGTTATGGTTATTTGAAAATTGTCCATTAATTCTTACCATGTGTTCTACTGTTGAAGCCTCTTGGATGTTGTGCCTAGTATTCACTTTGTCCTTTCTATTAGGGAAATCCTTGTACATGTGATCTTATTTTTGAGCCAAATTATCTCTCGGATCCATGTTGGATCCTCTCTTGATGTACACAAGCCCTTTTTATTTCTTTATGCAGGTCCAACAAAAACTATGAGCATTCACTCTAATCACCTATCACCTAAAATCAAAACCATAGGCACTAGCCCCTTTTCTTCAGTGGAAATATCATGTGACCATGGGATATAAACAAGATCTCAACTAAAAGGTGTTATCTGGAGCTTCGAGACTTCAATGCTCCATGGGCATTCACCTTTTCAACACTCCAATCTCATAGAGTGGTTATCGATCGAATTTGGTCATATAGTGACTTTGACTGGAGAGTGTAGGTGTTCTCCCTATCCTTCCTCTCTCCAAACTCTTACGGATAGATATAATGGACGTCAAAGATTATCTTCCCTCCTCCATGATCTATGGTGGAGATTCACTTCATAACTCCCAACTAGATGGAGTTTCCACGACTCCAACACACAAATCTTTGGCACTGCTGAACTGGCGAACTCCTAAAGAGTTCATGGATCAACAGTCCACACTTTGCTCCTTGATCTACAAATAAGATCAAATATGGGACTCTGAGACTCGGGGCTTCGGAATTTTCCTGACTCCAACACATGCTAGCTCCTGGATAGTCAAACTCCAAACTAAAATCAATGACTCACACTCCTCTCATAGCCAACGACTGTGATTAAATCTAGGCTTTGGGATTTGGGGATTCTCTCTCCAAATGACCACCACACTTCCAAACTACTAAATGCCAAAATGAAATCAACGACTCACACTCCTCCCAGAACCAATAATTGTGATTAAATCTGGGCTTCAAGCTTCGGGGTTTCTTTCTCCATACAATCACCACATTCTCGAACTATCGAACGTCGAACTAAAATGAACGACTCACACTCCTCCCATAGCCAACAACTATGATTAACTCTGGGCTTCGAGCTTCGGGCTTCAGGATTCGAGATTTCTCACTGAAGAAGACCACCACACTTCCGAACTATCGAACACGGAACTGAAATTGATGGCTCACACTCCTCCCAAATCCAACGACTATGATTAACTCCAGCCTTTAGGCTTCGATGCTTCTTTCTCCAGACAACCACCACACTCCCAAATTTCCAAACGTCAAATTGAAATCGACGAGTCACACTCCTCCCACAACCAACAATTGTGATTAAATCCAGGATTCAGATTTTCTTGCCCCAAACGAACACCATACCCTCAAACCTCTGAACACTGAACTAGAATCAACAACTCACACTCCTCCCACAACCAATGATTTTGATTAAATATAGGCTTCGGTCTTTGGGGTTTATTGCTCCAGACAATCACCACACTCCTAAATTATTGAACACCAAATTGGTGAAGAGCAGATATCTACGGTTGATACTCTCCTTTGATAATCGACTAGTATTAACTCTGGTACTTCGGAGCTTCGATAATTTTCACCCACAATCCTCCAGATAGCCAAAATTCTGAATATGTGGAAATCTACGGACATGTGTACCCAACAATCAATGATCAAGATTTACTCTGAAATTTAGGACTTTGGGGAATTCTCCACTCTGTGCAACCACAACCAAATTATCCACAAGAAATGAATCGTCGAACCCCTTGGGTATCCAACGACTCGTAATCTCCTAGTGATATACAATGTAGATTCACTCTGGGACTTCGTAGCTTCCGATATTTCTTCTCCTGGCGACACAAGGGTCATTTTTTCCCGAAGTGTTAAATATTTGAATTTTGAGATCTACGACTCACATTCCATGATGGGATCTATGACTAATATCCACTCGCCTTTGTCCAAGACTTATGGCCCGAGAAATCTAATCGACGGATCTTGTTCTCTTGCTCTTATATCCATAGGCTGGAATCTAATCTCCTCTTCCATGCTCTCTACTCTCGTTTGGGTTTGATACAATGGTCCAGATCTAATATTGAAGCCCAAATCAATGGGTGTTGTGGTTTCTCTCCTCCGTGGCTCCACTTTCCTCCAATGAAGGATTTCTAAATCTTTCAAAGGCTCAACCTTTGATCTCTCCACTACAGAGTTGACTCCTTGGCCTCTGCTTGCTTTCTTGAACCGCTACACCTCCTGAGATTTCAAACATAGTCAAAGTGTTCTCTCCGTGCCCTCTTGGCACCCTGTAACTTCAAATTCAATCACTTCTAGGTCTGAATTTTCTAGAACATATATTAAATTAAGGATATCTCACCACTTGGCCAAAATTCTCAAATTTCCCATGAATTTAATAACAAAAATTGGGGATTTTTCCCAATTCCATGAAATTTCTTCTGATTTTTACCATGGATGCATTGTAACTTGGAATTTGGCCACCTCAAAATCAATTCTTTGTGAAATTTCACTTAAGTTTCAACTTGCTCAGACCATCCAGGATCAATGTTAAAAATTAGAGCTTTGATACCATATTGTAGCATCCCGAACATTCAATTGTGGTATGCCACATCAAATTTTCAAACTGTATACAAAATTAAAACATATAGAAACTCTAAAAATGTACAGATTCATACAGAATAATAATAAAAATACACATGCAACACACATAGGAAAAACCCATAAAAATAAATGCATAAATGATAATGCAACATGTAATTTAACACACAATTGACACTTATGTTGGTAAAAATATCACCAACTGTGTGCAGACCTTCCACATTCCTCCCAACCTTAGACCACAGTGCTCGAAACTCTCAGCATTGGGTCACCCTCGAGTTGGGACTAAACTCCACGCAAGTAAAGGAATTCCAAACCAGGCTGGTGTATCTCAGACAACAGGAAAAACTCCATCAGAGGTGCCAATTCGAACTAACAACCTATAGTCCCTCATTCAACATATGCCTATCCCACATCAGAAAATGTGTCACTTCTCTACTCAACATTCCTTTGACTGCCACACTTCCTTTCTGGGGTTTGAGCAACAGGCCAAATAGGAAGTATCAAATCCCTATAGCTACATTTTGGCACCTTCGAGAAATCAATTATTACCAATTCTCTCACCTAGAGAAAATTTCTCATGGGCTTGAAAACCCGTCTCTTCAATATCCCATGGGCCTGACAACCTTCTTATTTAGTCCAACTCTTAATTTAACCAGGTACATGTACGAGTATGGTACTGGTTCGAGAAAGTACATGTACATTTCTAGTAAAATAAAAGTACGGAGGACAACTAAAATCCATGAGTGAAAAATGGTGGAATCCTGGGAAAATGAACTAAGTCCCAACTATATGTATGCATGTTCCAAACTTGACACTTGTCATGTTGAGTGCTACTTTGGCCCACTAATTCCCATCCTTAGAACTTAGGATAAAATAATTATCCATACTTTATACTTTAAGGAATATTAATATAATATTCCTTTTGGCTTAAGCTCTCTAGCTTAGCCCCTTATCCTTAACGTTTAGCCCCCTTTTCCTAACTAGTGGATCTTATACCCCCATACTCTTTTACATGGTTCAGCTGCTGCATTGATGTGTTTTTCTTTAATATTTGTATGTGAATAAATTTATGTTTACATTACAGATATACTCTCCTTTCTGCATCCCGACTCACCAGCCTGAGTACATTTTTATTTACATTTACATTTGGAGTTCAACCTAGGGGTATTACAGGAAGTGTTACGAAGTCCAACACATACAATACGGAAATATCAACTAGAGGTGAAAATGTTAGAATTAAATTGTGTAGGCACATGGAATTATTTCTTGCTCAAGGAGGTTCATGTTCATATGACGATGCGAGCAAAGGTGACGTTGATATTCCATTTAGGTACAAAAATCTATTGAGACCATGGGTACTCAATGAACTTCCTCAGTTGGACATTGAATTCTATGTCAAGGAGACAATTTATCACATTGCTCCATCGTCCATACATGGTCTAGGTATATTCTCCGTGTATGGCATAAAGGTGAAATATGGATCACTTGTTGAGTTGATGGAGTATGTCATGTTGAATTTGTAATGGTGACTCAAGAACATGTAGTTTATTTTCAATTTAGCATTAACTTGAACCATAAAGAATGAATCAATACAATATATATAGTAAACCAATATCACAAGAAGAATAACCATGCATAAGACATAATAAGTTATCCTGGGAAAACCCTTCTCAAACAAGGGAAAAACCCAACAACCGTTTTTATATTTCCAAGAGAAGAAACCCTCTCCACAAAAAAGTATGGGTGCCAACAAAGGTGGCTCTCAAGACAAAATCCTGGCACACACAATAGGGTTCTCTATGACCAAGAAATATAGTGCAGGAGAAGTGCACACCAAATTTCATCTCTTCAAGTACAAGGCAATGTGTTGTATGTTGTGAGTGAGATAATCTTCAATGGGGATCTATCTCTCTAATATATACATGACCCAACTCAACGAATAAACATGTCTCTTCATTGGCACAATAGGTCCAACTTGTACAACTCAATAATACAATTAGTATTTTACATCATATGATTTGTCTTTACATAGTAAAGACGACTTGTAACCTTCACAATACAAATTAGGGTTTTACAATAATCTTACTCTTAGACAATATAGAAAAGGATCTCACAAACATCCTCTAGTGATTTGCCACTAGGGACAAGTCCACATGTTCTCATCCACAAGGGAAAACACTCTCAATAGATCAACTCAACTAAATCCATAGGAGTAAGAATTGGAGAGCCATCTCAATTTGACTCAACTAAGTCCATAGGAGTATGGAAAAATACCAAGACAAGTCATCTCAACTCAGTCCAGAGGAGTATGACTCACCTATCACATAGGATTTCTCACAGACCATCTCAACTTAGTCCAGAAGAGTACAATATGGAGAATTTATCATGAAGAAGCAATCATCAACACTCCCTCTCAACTAGGTAGGCATTCTCCACCATGCCAAGTCTCTCACAAAAGTACTTGAACTTCGTCCTAGAAAGTGGTTTGGTGAATACATCTGCAACTTTATCATGTTTAGGAAGGTACTTCACATCTAATTCTTTCCTCTGCACCATATCTCTCATGTAATGGTATTTGATCTCGATGTGTTTTGATTTATCATGAAACACGGGATTCTCTTAGAGCTTCACACAAATATGGTTATCGCAATGGATAATGATGGAATCCATCTCATGTCCAAATAAGTATGAAAGGAGATTTCAAAGCCACACTCCTTCGCGGACTACCACACATAATGCAAGGTACTCTTCTTTTGTGGTACTCAAAGCCACAAAATTTTGTTTCCTACTGCACCAAGAAACCATTACAGATCACAAAGTGAAACAACAACTGAAGGTTCTCTTCCGATCCCCTACGCTCCCTTCCCAATATGCATTGACATATCCTTGTAATCTCATGTCTACATGGGAGGCATATCTCAGTCCATAACCAACTATGCCTCATAAATATCTCAACACATGCTTCAATGCTATCCATTGTGTCTGTCTCGAATGACTCATAAACTAAATGAGTAAATTCACTGCATAACATATATGAGGTCTAGTGTTAACTAGATACATCAATGATCTAATCATCTATCTGTAAATATGTGGATCATTCTCACCTAAATCGAAAGAAGTCTCGCTCAGTTTCTTCATATTCATCACCATTGTTGTAGCCATGGGATTACAATATGTGATCCCTAATTTCCTCAGTATCTCAACTGTGTATTTCCCCTGACTCAAGAGAATATCATCAGACCTTTTTCACACTTCTACTCCCAAGAAATAGTGCATCACAATTCAAAATCAAATGCACGCTTGCATTCAATAATAAGGCTTTCTGAATCTGTGAGGAATAAGTCATCAACATATAGGACCAAAATCAGGCACTCATCACCAACAATGTTGTAGTATAGGTTGGGATTAACAACACTCTTGTTGAAGCCCAAACTCATCAAGTATCCATCAATCTTCTCATACCATGCACGAGGTTCTTGGTTTATTCCATACAAGGAATTCTTCAACATGCACACATGAGACTCCTTCTCATGTGTCACGAATCCATCTAGATATTTGATGTAAACTTCTTCCTCAATCTCTCCATTGAGAAATCTTGTCTTCACATCCATCTAATGTAGTCTCCAACCCATGGATACAACAAGGGAAATAATTGTATGGATGGAAGTGTATCAGGAAACATGAGAAAATGTCTTATGTTAGCACTCCAAGAGTCATCCCCATACTACAAATGGGAGTAATATTGGTAACATACAACTTGATTTATATTGGGTTTTAAAATCAGGGATCAACAAGACTTGAAATAAAGGAAAAGACAAAATATATCACTGCATATCGGTGATGGGCCATTGGGCAATGGAGTCGTAAACACTCTACTCATTGAAGGCATGTAAGTTTCCTATCAGACAAAGGATTTGCTTAATGATGATGAGAAGAATAAATGATTTAACATAAAGATGAATATTCACTAAGCAAAGATCCTCTCTGCAAAGAGAATTTAAACGTGCTTGAAGAGTAAACAACAATAGATAGGAAAGTTTACAACAGATCTTTTGTTGCTTCAAGAATCCATCAATCAAAGATAGATTTTAATCCTTAAAATATGTAATAAATTCAAACAAGATGAAGAATAAAACAGAGAAAAAAGAGGATAAATATGATGAAACAACTTATATGAATCTTCAATAACATACTCTATTACAACAACATACCCCTCTGGCTTACAAACTGACATATACAGTCATTTCTTCTCCTAAAACCCTTTCTTACTTCATTCTAACCCCACTCTACTCTTGTACCATAAAATATATAGTGCACCAAGTCATTTCCATCTCACCAATTCAAACTCCAACCCCTTTCCCAAAATGGAAATAGTTACAAACAGAGAATGACACATTTTAACTGATTTCCTACTTTTCAGGAGGCGGAATTCAAAAAAATATGCTTCAAAATGCCACTTGTAATTCTCAAACTATAACAGTGGTGTAAAATCTAAGAATCATTTTTGTAGATAAACTCGTTCTAAATAAAAACTCGGTTTATTAAAATTCCTCTCCAGCTAGCCGAAATATGTGGCACAAAAACATGTCTCAAACAAAAAATCATGAAAACTGAAAAAATAGTGCTCAAAGATTCCTTCGAATCTCCCAATCCATGACACCTGTGTAAAAAATGAAAGAGGTTAATGTTCTTGGGTCCATGCTTGACAATAAATTCCTTTGGATTTTGAAAATTCATCCTGGTTCACCCGAAAATCTTTTTGGAAGTAAGCTGGTCAAAAATACCAATTCAGCAGTCCTAGAACAGAGTTTTCGTAGCACATTCCAAAGCACATTCGGTAGCGCATTTTGTAGTTCTTGTCTAAATTTGCAGTGCCTGAGCCAGTTCCTAGCGCCAAAGGAAATTCAAGTAGCCAAACCCTTCCGAACCTCCAAACAAGACAAAACATCTCATGGAGTGCCTAATGTCTATGAGGTTGATGCTGGTAATTTCATATTTGCACTCAGATTCTTGTAAGTTTTCTAACCTCCAACCCTCTTCCTTAACTAGTTTGCAGCACCATTTTTCAACGCCAACTCAAATAGATCTTGGACACTTCGAGGAGGCTTTTAGTTTATGTTATGACATAATCCTTGGAGAACATGATCAATCTTATGTGTTAACATCTGGCTCCACAGGGGATGGAGACCTCCCTATGAGGGTCCAAGAATCATGCAGTTCCAGTGCCTTATCCATTGATGTACCCTTAACATGCATCCTGCAACTGCAAACCAATCTTCCTGACACACTGAAAATACACCACTATGCATCTAAAATCTCTCAACCCAAAATCCATGGAGCCTAGTCCACTGGGTGCTGGAGTCTTATTATAATATAAAAAACAAACTAAAATGAAATGCTCATAATATGAGCTTATTCTTCACACTCCTACTCCTAATTAGAAAAAGCA
>ML807004.1:217646-237689 GCA_009831015.1 Picea engelmannii | reverse complement strand
GTTTTGAACTTAGATAAATACTCTTCAAGGAAAATCATAGGGACTTAAATTCATTAATTGATTTTCAAACCGGTGGGCTCAAATCACATTGTGTTTAAAAAACATATTTTCAATCTTATCCCAAGCTTCATCTAGGTCATCAATTCCTTGAGGGTGAAACCGTAAATCATGAGAGATGATCATTGTAATTAATTCACATGCTTGATCTTTTTTTTTTTTGCCTAGTGTGTGTGCTATCCGTGGGACTAACTTGTGGTTTAAGAAACTACAACCTAGGGCATCTAATCCATCAAAATGACCCGGGGATCATACTCAACATGGGATACACCAACCCTTAACATGGTTGGATTTTTTTTCGCTGTCTCCTCCTGACTATCACGATTTTCAAACCTTCGCCTCCTTATAGAATGAATCCCTCAAAATCCAATCTTGCTAGTGAGATATGAAAATCCACGTACTTTATCATTATTTTGATCCCATTTGGATTTATTTTCAACATTATTGGGGGCTTGGTTTATTCCCAAGGTGATCCGGTACACTCCTTTATTTCTTAGTACATCCTCTATACGGGATTTCCATGAGAAGTAGTTGGTACTGGTAAAAAAAAATCATTTGGAGAAGCCATATTAAAATATGTAGATAATATGGATTCAAAATTTGAAATTGAATGTTTGGATGGAAATCTCTTGAAAAAATAGGTTGTTTAAAAAAAAAACGGCACTGAAAACAAACTTCGGATATGAATGTTATCCCCTTTTACAAAAAGATATAAATGGTAACAAAAGTGCCACATGGTAGGTAGTAGTTGGCCCATGTGACGATGGATGCACAATGAGGTGGCCCAAAAACAATGAAAGAGGAGGGGGTTTGTTGTTGTTGTTGCCTCCAAAACCCTTGTTTTCACCTACAAAAAACTTCAATATGACTGGATACAAAGACAAGCAAAATTTCAAAAAAAAAATTGAATGTCAACAATAATGGGGTTTGATCTTGGTTAGCTTCCCTCCAAAATGAAATTCTTCTCTCTTTTCTGATTTGTTGATCTCGTATAAAGTGCAAAGAAAAGGGCATACACATAAAAAAAACAATTTCCGCTATGTTTATGATTTGTTGAGATTGCATAGAACCCACGACAAATAAACACAGAAAAGAAAGAACACCAACTTGGAAATAAAAAATAGAAAACCAAAATATTAACTCTGTATTGTTTTTAAAAGAAAATAATGTATTCAAACTTTATACCTCCGGATATTACTAGAAAATGGTCGTATCTTGGGCAAATGAAAATTTTTTCAGAGTTAAATGAAAAGTGTTAATATTTGAAAGAAGTGCTCCAAACATAATGGAACAATCATCTCAACCCAAAAATCCATAGAAGCAGTAGAACCTGAAAATGCGACAACATGGCTTTAAGATCTTTATCAACAATGGGAGGGGGCCTTCAAATGAGATATGATACCATGCTCAACAAAATAGGGTACTCCCATATAGAAAAAACACCTTCGACAACCACTCACACAACCAGATCAATGATTAATACATTGATGCTTTTACATGGTTAAAATTGTCAAAGAGGGAAACAATCCACAACCCCAGCCAACATGGCCACTTGGGGCAATATATTAATGCAAAAGAAAAATGTTTTGTAAGAGATTTTCTCACAATCAATCATCAACAAATGACCCTCCATGCTCTTTAAATAGAGATCATGGACCAATTAGGTGCTAATACATGGATCGATATATATGTTAAGATGTAGGAGAATATGAGTTGTTGGATCACTCCATGTCTATAAGATATTGTGATAGTCAGATTACATAACTGCAAATGCATGCTAAATAAACACACTAAGAAACACACATATACCTAAATACACATTAGACCAAGATGATCTTAACTAACTCCTAAGTGTCTAAATATCCTAACAATAGATTCTTTAAGAGGACTCATGAATAAGAACGAATGTAGTATCTATGACCATAATGTTTCCTTCCCATCCTTGATCAACATAGCTCACATCTTGAAAAAAATTTCTCCCCTCATTCAAAAACTTTCAAATGCTCAAGAGTTTTTATTTTCCTAATCCACTACACAACATTGGACTAGACCCTTCTCTTGCAAAAAATAAAGATAAAACATGACTTAATGGGGGTCCAAAAAAGCTCAATTTTTGGCTGGGTGACCTTGATAAAATTCTTCCTCTCGTCATTGATCATATTCATTTTCTTTGCGTTCTTAGCTCTAGCCAAGATTATGTAAAATATTAAAAAACATCATATGGTCCTTATGGAAATGAGGTAAAGGTACAAAGAAGAAATACCATTCAGTCTACAGGAAAACTATTCATGCCCATTTTGATAGGGGAGGAAAGGAAATTCAATATCCCTCCCTTATGAATCAAGATTTAGGGCCAAAATTCTCCAGTGGATAATATATATAATATATGGAAAGTTGGAATGATGGAAGAAGATATTATAGAAAAGTACTTGAGTCATAACTCGTTGAGAATTTTGGAGATTATGCAAAGCCTAAGTATCCTTCCTTCAACCTTACCTATCACGGGTTGCTAGGAATGATAAATCTATTCAACTATTGGATGATTAAATTCTTGGGTGTCCTCTCTCTCAATTTTAGGACCTTTATAAGATTATAATGTGGTTGTTTTCATAAGGTATTCACTCACTTCACAATCTCTCTTTATGGGAACATAACAAGGATAGGAAGTGGTTGGGTTAGAAAACTCTTCTACCCTTGGAGGAGTTAAGGGCACCCCTATCCACCTTCATAATGCTCTATGGTGCAACCCCATTGACATAATTACCAATAATAGTAGGGGATGGGGTGAATGGAGAACCTTATTCTATCAAACTTGGTATGAAACTTCCCTAGACTTTCATTTCTCGCTCCAAAGTCACTCTTTTGGAAGAGATTTAGTAAGGTGGTCTATATCCAAAGATTATGGTTCTTTTTCTATTTCATGGTGTATTGTAGTAGTGAATGAATAGATTTTTTTCAAATGAAAAAAAATATACACACCTTTGAGTAGATTCATTTAACTTAATATTTTTTAAACTTTGGAGTTAAAATAGATTTACGGTAATGATACTTTCATTTCCACGATATTCAAATATAAAATAACATTGTGAAAAAATATTTACTCTCATTGTCTTTGTTGGTCCAATAACTTCATTGGTTTTGGAAAAAATGAACAACATTATAATAATAATAATAATCTATTTTGAAGGTCACAAGTAAAGTCTACCAAGATATACATATCCTACCCCCCTCTAGATTTGAACTTGTGACCTCTTAGGAGGAAACAAATGTTCTTAACCATTAGGAGGCCCACTTAGGCTCTATAATAATAATAATAATCTATTTTTAAGGTCAACGCCGAGTCAAACACCAAATTGGTGTAACACAAATTCATATTCATTTTAAATCTTTCATACACCAAACCATTAATATCTTTATCTTTCTTTTAATTAATTAATGATTAATAAAAGTTGAGATTTGCTATGGTTTTTTTCTAGGTGTGTGACCATGTATGGTTTTTTATAAGGTGCGTGACCATGTCGAAGGCGTATGTTAATGTTCCTATCGACATAAAAACTCAAACTCTATCATGTTAATATCAAACTCAAATTTCGGAGAAAATGTCAAAGTCAAGTGTAGTATTCGTTCAACGGGCACGTCAGTCGTCCTGTGGGTCACGACTCACTAGTGGAAAGCATTATTGTTGTGAGTGAAATTCAATGTTTGTAAGTCAATCATTTTAACGCCGTCTGAGTCAATTCAAATAAAGTTAATGGTTAACTTTGTAGTTGCGCCTCCCTAACCCAAGTTAAGATCAAGTTTGTTGTGAATGTCAAAGTTCGGGAGCATGAATATTTTATTTTCAAATGTCGTTATTGATGTGCGTATACAGATAGAAATAGAATCAACAAATAAATTGTACAGTTCTACCTATTACAAACGGACAATTTTACTTATTCTACTTATTATACCTGGCGATAGGCATGGTATATAGTGTTGAGTTAAGTTTGAATTTCTATTAGTTCATGGTTGACCATAAAATATACACCCCTTTATCTAAATTTTTAAAAAATAATGATTAATTTTAAATTTTAAATCTCATTTTTCTGATATCTTATTGGCCAAAAACTTTGAAGTCTTATTGCTGCCTTCACTTCCCCCAATGCTATTGTAATAAATATTTCTACCATCTAGTCATTTCATGCCTACTCCTTCTTTCCCTATCTCCTTAAACTTTCATTATTATATTCAACAGGTATATGCTACCTAGTAACCTTGTTACAAACAACGGTGTTAGCTAAACGTTTTATTTTTTGAGTTTTTGTACGGAATCCGACTATATAAATCTAGTACACTTGATATGATATAAATCCGGTGCACTTCAAAGCATATATCTGTATATATCTGGTGCACTTCAAAGCAGTCTATGGTCTTCGCACTCAAATTTGACAACCTGCAAATTTGACAACCCACAAATTCGATTAGTTGTAATCAATGTCAACCTTCGCTCAAGTTCAAACAAAAAAACAATTGATGAACGATAAGTTAGTAAGTCATGAATTAGAATCAGTATTAAAATAGTTGGTAAGTTGAGTGGTTCAAAGAAGTGTACCATCTTCGCATGAGAGATCGAAAATTTGACATCCCACAAATCCATTGAAGATTAACAGACTTCCTTTTGGTCCAAGTGGAGGAGTAGGCCACAAATTCATCAAAACAAATCCATAACTAGTAAAGTCAAAACAAATCCATAACCTTCCTGGTGCAATTTGGAGCTTTCTTGTTCTGTCTTGAATAGCAGATCAATAGAATAGAATCCTCATTACATTACATTTCATTGACCGATTGACGTGATAGGCAATGAAGACTGGAAGTTTGTTTATGTTCTTCTACGTTTCAGTAGTGGAAATAGTATTGAAGGAAGGTGTAGTCGATGTAGGTAGAGTCCTTAAAAAGTGGAATATTGCAACATGCCAAGCTCACAAAAATCCGTGTGACTATCACAATTTTCTTAATGGTGATCATAAAGTGGAAGGCCTATTGAAGAATAAACTTCCTTCTGGTCCAAGTCCAGGAGTAGGTCACAAATACATTGACTCCTTGAGCCCTGTGAACACAGAGACAAGTAATGTAGCTGATACATTGAAGATTAACAAACTTCTTCCTTCTGGTCCAAGTGGAGGAGTAGGTCACAACTATAACGATTGATGACCAAAACAAATCCATCACCAGTAAAGTCAAATGGTCCCACATCAATACAACTAATGAAATGAAGATAAAAAAAGGTCCGACATGTGTTATCATTGTTGATAATGGATCAAAGTCTGTATTGAATAGTAAAGAAGCAAACTTGAATATGAAATTTAGTAGAAGAAACTGTTGCAATTTGCAAATGCAAAAACACAAATGTCACATAAGACAATCAATAAAAATGTAGACAAGAAACACAAAAATTTACGTGGTTCACCCAAACGTTGGGCTACGTCCACCAAGCATAGGTATCGATTGTCTTATTATTCATATCAAGGAGATTACAACAGGCTCACACTCATCTCACACACCTCATGTCTGCCTCTACGGGTTTACATAAATATATATACATTACACAGGAAAACTAATTATTAAATGTAATCTCATCCATATTCTAACTTGGTCATATTGGTTACAACCAACGCTGGATTATAGGATCTGAAATCCTAATCATGGAAGGATTCACTTCACCGGTTTTCAAAAATCTCCACCTTGACAATAATTAACCTTATACCTTGCTCTTTCTTTGTTCATCACCTTTTCTGCAAGCCAAGATAATCCAAGCACCATCATAGCTTCTCTAACAATATTGGTTTTGTGAACATGTCTGCGCAATTCTCTTTTGTATGCAATTTCTCAAGAGAGACTCCACCTTCGTCAATAACCTGTCTTACAAAATGGTACTTGATAGGTATATGTTTTTTTTTACTTTGGTAGGTTGGATTCTTAGCCAAGTGAATAGCACTCTGACTATCATAAAGTAACTTTACTTTGTCCTGCATCCTTCCAAACCCACCAAACAAACCTTTCAACCAAACTGCCTCTTCGCAAGCATGTAAAGAAACTACATATTTTGCTTCTATAGTGGATAAAGAAACAATGTTATGTAGCTTTGAAATCTAACTAATAGCTCCACCTGCAAGAGTAAATACATATCCCGAAGTCGACCTTATCTCGTCCAAATCACCTACAAAATCAGAATCAACATATCCACAAACGGATTCACAACCACTGTTATAGGTGATACAGTGATCACTTGTGCCCCTTAGATACCGAAGCACCCATTTCACTGTTTCCGAGTGCTCTTTACCTGTATTTGCTATATACTTGTTGAAAACCCCAACTGCATGTGAAATGTATGGACTTGTACTAACCATCACATACATTAGACTTCCTACTACATTAGCATATGGTATTTGAGACATATATTCCTATTATTCTTTTGTACTAGGACATAAACTTGAAGAAAACTTAAAATGGGAAGCCAAATGGATACCAAACCTCAAAAGTATCTTCTCAACATAATTTTTTTGTGACAACCAAAGCTTACCATTCCTCCTATCTCTGAATATCTCCATGCCCAAAATATACCTTGGTGCTCTTAGATCTTTCATATCGAACGTCCTAGCCATTTGAGCCTTTAACATGTTGATCTCAGTTATGCTTTTGCTTGCTAAAGGCATATCATCAACATACAATATTAAGATAATGAATATGCCATTATTCAATTTCTTAAAGTAGACACAATGATCATACTCACTCCTTGTATAATTCTGGCTCACTATGAAAGAGACAAATTTCTTGTACCATTGTCTGGGCGACTGCCTCAGACCATACAATGATTTCTTGAGCCTGCAAATAAATTTCTTGCTGCGATTATTAACGAACCCTTTAGGTTGTTCCATGTAAATTTCCTCATCCAAATCTCCATGTAAGAAAGCAGTCTTAACATCTAGTTGCTCCAACTCCAAATCAAACAATGAAACTAATGCTAACACAATTCGAATTGAAATAGTCTTTACAACTGGTAAAAAAATCTCATGAAAGTCAATACCTTCTTTCTGAGAATATCCTTTCACAACCAGCTTTTCTTTGTACCTTTTCACCTTATCATCAACACCCTTCTTCAACTTGTAGACTCACTTGCAACCTACAATTTTTCTATCTTTTGGAAGTTCTACCAGGTCCCATGTGACATTCCTCTCTAATGCCTTCATTTCATCCTTCATTGCTTCTTTCCATTTATCATTGTTATAACCCTTCACATCTTCCTGATAGCACGAAGGTTCATCATCATTAGTACTTAAAGAAACTGATGAAACAAAATCATCATACCTTCTTAGAGGATTTCTGACCCACATAGATATACTTAGGGAAGTTTGTGGCTCATCCACAATCTGTTGACTGTCATCATCAACTATGTATTCCTCTACTACAGGAGACTCTTCATGAACATCTTCTGAAACTTGTTCATGTTCACTTTCATTGGTTTCAAACTGAATTTGCTGATACTTTGGTGCTTCTTCCTGTTTCATTTGAACATCTACATTTGATTTGATGAGAGATGATTCATCAAATATTACATCTCTGTTAATGGTGATCTTGTGGGTAGTAGGATCCCACAACCTGTACCCCTTAATATCATCACCATATCCAAAAAAGATAATCCTTTTTAATTTTGGATCTAATTTAGAACGTTGATGTTTCAGAATTAGAGCATAGGCATCACAACCAAAAAATTTAATATTAGAATAATTACAAGGGTGACCTGTCCATACCTCTTTAGGAATTTTGCATTCTATTATTGTTGATGGTGATCAATTCACCAGATAACAAGTTGTAGATACAACTTCTTCCCACAGTTCCTACTGCAAGTTGGCGTTACTCAACATACTCCTTGTTCTCTCTAGAAGAGTCTTGTTCATGCGTTCAACAACTCCGTTTTGTTGAGGAGTATAGGCAGTTCTTTTATGCCTATTGATCCCAAATTCCTTGCAATAATTATCAAACTCCATTGATGTAAATTCACCACCATTATCAGTTCTTAAACATTTAATGGATTTACCAGTGGTATTTTCCACTAAAGCTCTAAAATGCTTGAAAACTGTAAATACATCAGCTTTACTCTTCAACATATAGACCCAAACCTTCCTAGAGAAATCATCTATAAAAGTTACAAAATATGATGATCCTCCATATGAAACAGTAGGGGATGGTCCCCAAACATAAGAATGGATATAGTCTAGGATTCCTTCACTGGTGTGTCTTCCGGTTTTAAATTTCTTCCTATTCTATTTTCCATAAACACAGTGCTTGCAGAAATCCAACTTTAAAGACTTTAGACTAGGAAGCAATTTGCAATCAGATAATACCTTCAATCCTTGTTCACTCATATGACCCAACCGTTGATGCCACAGTCGAACAAAATCATTGTCATTCTCAGATACCACTGTTGCATGATCTGACTTAGTTGTTCCTTCTAACAGAAACATGTTACCAACCTTCTTTGCTTTCATAACCAGTAGGATTCCTTTGTAGACCTTCATAACTCCACCTTGAACAATACTCTTGTAACCTCCTGTGTCTAAGACTCCCAAAGAGATTATGTTCTTCCTAAGCTTAGGTACATGTCTTACATTAGTTAATATTTTAACAGTTCTGTCAAACATCTTAATGTGAATGCTACCAATTCCCACAACTTTACATGAGATATCATTTCCCATGTAAACTATTCTATCATCTATAGACTGATAAGTAATAAACCAGTGTCTATGAAGACACATGTGGTTTGAAGCACCATAATCTAATAACCACTATTGATCATGATGTGAATCAATACTAATTGATAAAACTTTATCAGTCATACCTGAACCTGTTGCTAAACCTGTTTCGATTGCATTTGCTTCCGTCATCTCTTTTGGAGGGTCTTCTTTGGAGGCTTGCTATCGCTTCCAACAGTCCTTCTTCAGGTGTCTAGATTTCCCATAAAACCAACACTTAATCTTTCTCTTTCTGCCCTTCGACTTTGACCGAGAGAAATCCGTCTGACCGTGTCCTCTTTCTTTAGGTCTACCTCTGATCACCATCGCCTCAGATGTAGAGGTTTCTAGATTGGATTTCTTCCTTGTTTCCTTAGATAGTAAAGCTCCAACAATGTCATCAAAATCAATGCTTTCTGTTGAACTGAAACTAATAGAGGTAACAAAGTGATCCCATGACGCGGGCAAATAACACAATAATGTAATTGCCTTATCTTCAGATTCGAATTTCACTCCCATTCTAGTCAACTAGACTAAAAGAGTATTAAAAATATTTAAATGATCAACTATTTTCGTACCTTCCTTCATGCGCAAACTGTACAATTGTCTTTTCAGGAAGATCTTGTTCGTCAAGGATTTCGTGATGTACAAGCTTTCCATCTTTGACCACAATCCGAGTGTTGTCTTCTCCGAGACAATGTTGAACAATACATCGTCGACCAAACAAAGGCTTATGACACTCAATGATTTGGCATCCATCTCATCCCAGTCATCATCTGTTATGGTCGCGGGTTTCTTTGCTTTTCCCAAACGCACCTTTACCACCCCTTGTTGCACGAGCAGATCGTGCATCTTAACCTTCCAGATCTCGAAATTGTTCTTTCCATTGAACTTCTCAATTTCGAACTTAGCACTCTGTGTCTTTTCCATTAGAAGAAACATTCCAAAAAAACACCAGCTTAAAATAACCAAGACTCTTTGAAAAATGATAAATGATGTGAAGGAATAATGGTTTAAACTTTACAAGAGTTAATAAAAAATTTAATAAAAAATTTAATAAAAAATCATTTTACTAACCTTCACCTTTTATTAAAAAAATTTAAAGTTCACATATTAATAAAAAATTAAAAAAATTCTTTTAATAAAAGATTCACCTTTACTTTAATTCCTCCACCCTTTTTAATCGATTATAAACTTTCACCTCATGTCCAAGTCCGTGAACCTTTTAAAAGTCAAACTTTCATAAACTTTCATACTTTTACCACAAAAACTAAAATTGATTTCTTTTACCATGCAAAGTTTTCCTTATCCATGGAGTTTTAGGAAGCCGTGTATCCCCGCACCTCTCAATGTGAGTGGCTTGGGTGCTTCAAAGGGTCGCCGCACCTCCCGTGATGGCTGGCCTTCAGAAATATGGAAAAATACCTGTGGAGTCGCCGCACCTCCTGTTATGGTGGTCCTGCGGAAATGTGGAAATTTACTCACACATGAAGTGTGCACTAAAATGTGGAAATTTACTCACGCATGAAGTGTGTACTCTTGGCCGCCGCAACCTTCGAGAGGAGATACCTACGGAAATTTGGAGATTTACGCGCCCTCTCAGCGTTTGTTCTATCACCACTGATTTCTTAACCATATTTCACCACCTCTTCGATGATAGACGTCTGCCTCTTTCTTAATTTGAAAACTTGATCCTATACCACGATTGATTTACTGGTCTCATGGATCTCCAACCTGAAACACTCTGATACCACTTTTTGCAATTTGAAAATGTGGAAACACAAATATCATAATTCAAGCACAGAATTAAAAACACAAAGATTTACATGGTTCACCCAAACGTTAGGCTACGTCCACCAAGCATATGTATTGGTTGTCTTTTTATTTAGATCAAGGAGATTACATCAGGCTCACGCCCATCTCACACACCTCATGTTTGCGTTTAAGGGATTACATAAATTTGTATACATTACACAAGAAAACTGATTATTAAATGTAATCTCATCCATATTCTAACTTGGTCATATTGGCTACAACCAACGCTGGATTATAGGATCTGAAATCCTAATCATGGAAGGATTCGTTGTCACCAGTTTCCAACAAGAACTGCATTGTAGATACAACCAACCGACCAGTACACCATTTGGGTTTGGCTTAATTAGTTCCAATTACACCAGAATCACTACCGCTCGGAAAAGAAGGACTTCCTTCCCCGATCATGCCAAGTGGATTTAGGTTAGTGGCTGGATAATATCCCTTTCGAGTGGCGTAATATCCAAGTGAAGATTCCATCGAATGAGAGAGCGCATGTTCTAGTTCTTCCTCATCAAATAAGTTGCCCGGTGTCCCACTATAGGTACGACCATAAGGCAAAGCCCATCTCATATACTTCGCCCCACTCCTAGGAAGGTTATATATAAGGGCTACATAAGACCTTACTCGCTTGTTCCAAGGGTCCAAAGGGAACCCTCACTAACTAATGCCAAACACTGAAACTGAAAGACAATATGTCTTTACACTCACTTGTTCCGAGGGTCCAAAGGGAACCCTCACTAACTAACGCCAAACACTGAAACTGAAAGACAATATGTCTTTACGCCAAACACTGAAACTGAAAGACAGTATGTCTTTACGCTCTCTTCCTTCCTCCTTTAAGAAGAAATCTAGTTCCTTCCTCGCTCGATCAAGCGTTATTTAATAAATTGAAATTAAGTATATACTAGCACAACCGCATTTAAAAGTGGTTGATATACCCCATAGCCTAATCATAGTTTTATTATTTGAAGAATTGATTTCTTTGTTTTTATTTATAGTGTGTTTTTTAATTATTTTTTTGTTATTATAAAATAAACTTTAATATAAAGAATCCTAACTCTATTAAATCCTAACACAAATAATCCTAACTCAAATAAATATTAATACAAATAAAACTAACTCAAACCCTAAATCTTAATACAAATAAAGCTAACTCAAACCCTAAAGCTCCTCTTTTGTTTTGATTATATCTCTATATAAAGCTCCTGCTATGTGAATTGTGTAAAGCTAACCCAAACCCTAATTCTAATACATATAAAATATGGTAGTGAAGTTCTCGTTTACTTCTGTGTAACCCAAGTCGTGGTTGCCTGGTTCAAGGTTGAAATTGTAACGGGGGCTTGTAGTTGAAAGCTTCATTGAAAGAAACTGCAAATACCACCTAAGTGAATTTTCATCTTACATTCTCACAAAATGCTCAAATACTGTGCATGTCAAGATTAAAAGTGGATTGTATCTTTTGATTACCTCGACTTGATTTTGCAATGACTTGACATGGTTGATGATCTTGTCAAGGATAATTTTTTTTTTTTTCTTGCGTTTCATCATAGCACAATAGAAGAGGTTGGTTCTCAACAATCCCACGCTATTGACAATAAAATGTATGTATAATTACAAGAATATTTACAGAAAAAACATCCCTACTTTGGATGGAGAACCTTCACAATTCATTTGTTTCTTGTTTGTCTCTCTTTTGGCCTGTAAAGAACGTCATGTAATATTAGAGAATTGTCATTACCACACACACTTAGAAAATGAAACGTTGGGCGAATTTGGACTTAGAAAATGAAACACTCGGTGAATTTGGCAGTTGCATCCTCCATTATCACACACTTAGAAAATGAAAGGCTGGGTGAATTTGGACTTAGAAAATGAAACCCTGGATGAATTTGGCAGTTGGGGTGAGTAGTTGTATGGGAGATATCGCCAAATGGAAGAAATGTAAATCTAACCATGTAAAAGATAAAAGGTTAATAGTGAAGTAAATTTGTAATCTCAAGTAACTTTGTTAATCATCTAAACGTGGCAATGAGATGGTCAGACATTAATTTCTTAATATGGTTAAGTAAATGTGAATAAGTAAACAGGTTAACAGATGCTTTAAAAAATGCTATAAAGTTCTGAAGATTAAATTTCATTCATTGATTTAGAAGGACAACTAAGAATATGCCAACATCTTCAATTGCTAACCATAAGATTATAATTTATAATTAAAAGATGATTAAATGTGCCCATTTCCAATACGTATACGCCTATTGAGGTAAATATTGACACCAACCATAGGGATGCCAACCTTTTAAATGCTCAAATGCAATTATTCTAGTCATGAATTATATATATAATTACGCTTTCTTCTCATAGGTTTATTACTCTAAAAAAACATGCCATATGTCATCCATATAGACATTAAAAAGAATCTATGTTGGAATGCATATATGAATACACATACTAAAGAGAGCCATGTGAATCTATATTATTATACGCATATTTCTTTTTGAAGCGAATAACTTTTACTTCCATGGTTATAAAATGGAATGACAGCTAGCTAGTCTAGTCGCTTCCATCGTTATACGACAACAGAAGGGGTGAGTGTGAAGGGATTGTGTAGTTATCTTTTATGAGTTGAGCTTGGTTCTATTATTGATTTCCTTGACTCATTCTTAGCTGAATTCCTTAAACATAGCTTGTTGAGATATATATATTATTTAGACCGGCCATAGAGATTCATTTAGAGCTTGCATAGATCTATATTCTATTGTTGGATGGGTGAGGTCTATCCTCACTACTGAAATTAATCCCGATATGAGATCTATTATATACTAGATATGAGATCTATTATATACTAGCTTGTATGAACTATTTAGCCACCCATAGATCTACTTATCTTATCTATACTAGTGGAATTCCGTAACACCCCTTAAGAGTTTATTTCTTCTCATCATATCCTAACTATAGAAGAAATGTATAACTCAGGACAAAGATTCTTAATAACCTTCACAACATTGTATAAACTAATTACTCCTCTCTTATTCTTAGTGAACTCCTAACTAAAAGGAATACATTACTGAGTGTAGATACTATAACTTAGGGAAACACCACTCTACTTTATAAGGAAGGGATATATTACTTGGTAGAGAAAGAATCCATCACGAGGAACAACAACCTCTTACTTACACTATACAACTACGATTCATTCTCTTTATAAATATATACAAACTATAGCAAACACATTATATTTTCTTTTCACTAAACCACTAGCAACACATGAAAAACATTATCCCCCACCCTAGCCTTCATTTGAACAACGATTTTTACTCATACTTTACGAGTAAACCTAGGGGGAATCGATCCTCTATCTCTCCCCCCTGCATACTACATCGATCTAACCAACCATTATTTAGAAATGTACTATCCTCCTTACTTATTATTATAAACTCCTTAAAGGCATCTACGCTTATCATCCCAATATATTACTTACATATTATACTACATTGACTCATACCATTCTTAGATGCCAAATTAGACTTCACTTATCATATGTAAACTATCTTAACAATATCCTCTTTATATACGTAATATATGACATCTATGTATATATCTAATTAGTCTTCTCTACATATAGCTATTATGAACTACTAACAAGAAGTAAGTCCTCATTACTAATAACTTGGAATATAATATAGAACATTAGTAATCAGATAAATGGAACAACAAAAACACTATAGTAATGAACTATAGAATCTAACAACAAGGCCTCTTCAAGCATAGCTGCAATATCGGCCTTGAACTCATTCCAACAACCACTTTTAATCATACAAGTAACAATAAACCTAGCCCGACAATCGATGGAACTACACTCTTCAGTAGGGACATAATGTAGTAGATAGCTTATATTCTCTTGACTTTACTACTCACTCAAGGAATCGTAATGGAATTTCCTTCCCCTCTCTACGTTCGGTAAAGTGCCTCTTCGAGTTCCCCTCTCTATGTTCGGTAAAGTGGTTCCCCTGCAGAGAAGGGAAGGAAATCACTTTGTTTCATATCCCGGTTGTGTCGTATGGAGAGCTAACTTATTAATGTTGTTAACTCTTTCTTTTCTAGTTCAACTTTCCATACGTGACACTCATTCAAGGCCAGCAGGAGAAGTAACAAAAGTGAACTCGAGTCACTAAGTAGATGCTTCTGACGTTGATGAAGTGGTTTACTAATAAATCTAGTTGTTGGTTATACAATTTACTCAGTGGATGTTTAAGAAATAGATTCAGTATATTATGCAGTAGATCAAGCTCTATATCAAGAGCTAGAAGCTAAGGTGGGTGCACTTTACCTATAACCATTTATTATTGAGGAGAAACCATACCTATGGGAGAATCTCTACCTATAGGGGGATAACTTGGACCTACCATCTATATATATAGGGAGAGAGCCCGCTACTATGAAAGAAGGTGGATAGCCCACTTCTAAAAGGTAACTGGAAGAGATGGTGGAAATTTCATTTATGATGTTCTATATCGAAGTTTCTATCCGACAGCTAAAGGTAGAGGTAGCCGGAGCAGAGCCTGCATAGGTAATGATTATTCACTTTTGATTCTATCCAAGCAACAATAAGAAAAAATCCAGGGGGAATGGAGCATTTCACCCAACTATATGCATCTTTTAGCATTTGTATTAGTAAACTAGACATAGTTACACAATGGTGGGCATTTCAATTAGTAACCTAGACACACTTGGCTTGTGGCGTTCAACTTTACTTAGAATACCATTTTTCTATTATCCAGGTGCATATCCAGTACTCAAGAGAGTTTTTAGATAGCCCACAGTGTAACTCACACCAGAGGTATAGGTCGAGTCAAGGTGGTAGAAGGAGTGTATACAAGGGAATTTCATCTGAGCCTCTTATCCCCTCGCTTGTTCCAATTGTTGACCTGGAACCATATGACCACCTACCATTTGTGTCCGTTGATCGGATTGATCCATCATGTTACACATGCGGGGAAGGTCAACTATACCTAGAGGAGGGGCACCATGAATGAAAAGTATGATTCATAAACTGTGTATGTAGTGGTTGGAACAACCAGTTATTAAGGATGAGGCCCTTATAAATACCACTACTAGGGACTTATAACTAGGGAAACAAAGACTAAGTGAAACTATAGGCAGACAAAAGGAAGGGTGCACACAAGGGGTAGATCGACCTTTAATCTTACCTAGTAGGCGTAGGATGAAACAATTTCACCCTTAGTGTACGTGAGTAGATGTCTGACATCAGAAGGAGGTCGTGCACGAGTTGATACCCTGCCAATGGATTTCACTGGAGATGAGACTCCCTTGAACATAATAGTAACTTACGAGAGGGTTTACCATAACAAGAACTTAAAAAAGGAAGCACTTTGAAGGGGATTACTGTAACAGGCACTAATGAAAGGCAGATAGGGTTGGTATGCTAGTACACTTTCAGTTCTACCCACACTAACAGTTCAATGGTTAATACCAACAGGTCAATGGTTTTGGTATCTCGCTTAATAGGGGCACATGGGATAGGGCATATCTTTATAACACCTAACTACATCCAACTTTTACACCATATAGCTTACAAATCATCTTATCCACCCTGTATATTTTTTCATGCCTATAATGGGTGAACCTTGGCTCCCACATTAGCATCTACTTAGGTTTGCTTCTTCTTCTGATCTAACACTAGTTTTGCTCGGAGGTTGCTAATATACATATGCATCTACATGCTAAGCAAATAACACTCCCATCTAGACCCATCTAAATTATAGTGTATCTATCCCATATCACATCCAATACAATCAGTTCTTCATCCCAATTGAATTGACATCATGATGGAATCTAAGTGCTCTTAATCTCAAATGTGCTTGACAAAGAAAGGGATGATGTGAGAGACGTGAAAAACAAAGAAAGGTTATTTGGATGACGACTACCCACTTGAATAGAATGGATCATGCAAAAGATCAGATGTCTACCGATGATTACCAATCATATCATCATATCAATGAAAATTTATTTTAATTTTTTATTTATTAAATATCTATAATATGTAAATTTATTATAATTTTTTTTATTAAATATGTAAAAACTATAAAAAAAAATTAAAATGTAAATATATTTATATTAAAAAATAATCTATTAATTTTATGATTGTAAAATTTGATAGGCTCACTCATTAGTTATTTATGATTGTAAAATTCAATAAACTCATTTATTGGTTATTTATGAATTGAGAGGTCATTAATATTTTAAATAACCTATCTAGGTTATCTAAAATATTAATAAAAGTTATTGTTGGATTATATCTATTGTTATTCAAAGTAATCTCTTTTGGATGCTTCCTCCAAACCTCTGAAAAGTTCCAGACACGAATTGAGTATTTGAGTGCAAGTTGGAAATATTTATTTCAATAGATTAAATCCAAAACCTAAAATTGACGCTCTTCAAAATTTTAAAAAATAGTGTTATGTAAAAACGATTAACAACAATGTTATGACAAAACATATAATCTGAATCGTTAGTCATAATTTTTTATTTTATTTTCAATTTATGTCATAAACACAAAAAGTATTAAAAATAACTAAATTAAAAGGATATTAAAAGGATATTATTTTAACAGAAAAATGTAAAAAATAGTGTTATGTAAAAACGATTAACAACAATGTTATGACAAAAACATATAATCTGAATCGTTAGTCATAATTTTTTATTTTATTTTCAATTTATAATCACAAAAGAGTATTAAAAATAACTAAATTAAAAAGATATTATTTTAACAGAAAAATGTAGACAATCAATAACCTATGGGAATAGTAATAGAAATACACAAAGATCTTAGTAGATGAAATCTCTCTTACACATTATTAACGACAAATTGAAAACCAAAATAATATACATAATTTTTTTGGCCAACCACATACACATATGCTTCATAATTTGATGTGGTATTGTTACAAATCCAAAACTCACAAACCACCATTGGGAACATACAGTTACCATAAAATATGTACATGAGCAAATCTGAAATTTTGTTATCTTAACCACTTTGTGTATTTTTTTCACATATTTTGTTATTTTAACCACAAACTGATAATTTTTTCACATATTGTAGAAGAAAAAACTAGTATAAATCCCTCCATGGTATTTCATATTGATCACTTGAATTTGGTTCGATAAACAACTCTCTTATTCTTTGATGTACTTGATTTTTAAAATTATTTTTCATGTCTTACTAATTTTGAAATATTTTTGTATTGACTCTTCACTGATAGCCATTTTCTTCACCTTGTGTACTATAATAGTGTAACCACCTTTTGCATTAGGTTTAAAGTCTTCTTTGTAGTTCACTTCCCAAATTGAAATGATATATCCCAAAAAAATGTGAATCCAAATTATAAATTGAATAAGAGAATAATATACAAGTTAAAAATTTCATAAGTGAATATAACTTTCTTGTAATACATTTTTTTAATCATTTGCTTGGTTTTCCTCTTAATTAAGCATGATGAGTGTTTGGTTATATGAAAGGAAATAACAACCTCATTAAGATTAAGATTGGTGGGTTTATGTCACTTTCCCATCTAGTATTTGTAGATAATTTTAAAGGAGGAGATTCTAGACTTATTTAGTTCTACTATAAGAATAATTTTAAATGATCTAAAATGTTATGTATCTTTTAATGGTTTTAGGATGGTATGGTTCTAGGTTTAAATATAAGATATCCTTATAATATTATGGATTTTAATTAGTGATTTGAATCAGTGGTTTATATCTTCTAATCAAATGTTTTTAAAAAGCAAGATTAAGGTTGGATGCTATAAAAGGTTGAGTCTCATATCAATTTTTGGTGTAATTGATGGTTGTTTGTGGGTGGGAGACTAACCGTGGTTAAATCATTACTAGAGGTGATTTCTATATTATGGAAATATTTGGTGCACGTCCAAAAGGGGTGCTTGAAAGGATTAGAAAGGTATGTTTTTTTTTTTCTTTGGTATGGTTGTGAGGATTTCTTTAAGATTCCACTATTTAGGCGGTAAATGATAACAAAGATAAAGGAAGAGGGTGGTTGGGGTCTGAAAAATATTCATCATTTTGGATCTACACTTGGTTAAAAGAGTTTGTGGAGAGTCTTGGAGAGAAATAGATTACGATAAAAAATTGTAGAATAGAAATAAGTTAATCTAGGTAATTTCTTAGATTGGATTAGGTCTTGTGTAAAATCTATTAATAATGTATCAATTTAGTTGAAATCTCTTCTCAAAACATTTTTTTGTCTTAGGAAGTTATTATCTTTCAAAGTAGGAGATGGAACCAAGGTTAAGTTGGGTGTTGATTTTTTCCTAGGGGTATATTGGATGGGTGATATGATTTTTAGATTGTAGGAAAGGGGGATTTATAATCTAACCCATATTAAGGATGATCTCTTTACTTCTATTTGGTCTCAGGGATAACTACAAGCTCATGATATGGATCTAGAGGGGAACCATACAAATCTTTGGAAATACTATGTTAGTCTTCTAAGGTGGGCCCCTGTTAGAATAAGAGAAGATCCATGTTTGTTGGCCTAGGATTACAATACGTAACGAGGTATATAAACTACTTGTCTAGGAAAAAAATATCTACATGAATAAAATGATAAATCTTCTCTTTGGTGGTGGAATCCCATTTGGAAACTCACACCCCAAAAGAAGACAACAATCTTTCTATAGATGTCCCTAAAAAATAACATATTAACATGGGAGAGCTTACAAGAGAGGGTGGTAGGGTATTGGTATTTTTTCTTTGCACTACAAAGAGAACACCTTCTAGTGGAGGTTTTTATAGAACCTCCCCCCCCCAAAAAAATTCCCTTCTTTGTTTAAAGAAGAGGTTTTTAGTAGAGGTGGGTGGTCGGAGGTTATTGTGAAGGTTTTCACAACTACTCTTATAAGGATAATACGCACAAGTGAATGCATAAAATAACGCCCCAATGTTGAGCTAGTAAGATACACCGTTAGCCGTTATAAACAAAATAAAATACATAGAAGTGATCTACTCAAAATTAAGTGCACCGATGTGTGTGCACATGATGCCCCATTGTGTATAATTGTCTCACACACTAAGAGAGGGTAAAATTAAAAAAAAAAAAATACCATACTAATTTTCATTGTTACACCTCATTCTGTGCTTCCAACCTCTCAGACAAGCATCGATTCTCACTATCCTTCCATGACCACCCCATTTGTGGTGCTGTACCTTAGTTCGATAACTACACTAGTGGATTCCACACATTTCCAAAATTTTTAAAATACCACAAATTTTCATTTATTCTCTACGGTGAAAACATGCCTCCTTGAGAGAGAAGAGACCGAGTAAATTGTTTATGACATTGTTATTTTCATTTTCATTGGAT
>ML807004.1:174919-209385 GCA_009831015.1 Picea engelmannii | reverse complement strand
GTGGTTTTCTCCCTATTTGGGTTTCCACGTAAAACACTGGTGTACTGTGTATGTGTATGATTGTTCATTTGTTCATTGCTTATTTACTCTGCAGTTATTGGATAATAATGCTTCATTGATATAACACTTGGATTATATGGTTACAAGGGATTAAATTTCTCTATTACTGATTCACCCCCCCCTCTCAGTAATCCAATAGGTTAGGACCCTAACATGTCCTCCCCCTTAAAAACAACCTTGTCCTCAAGGCTTGAGATGAGGAAATTGCTGCATAATGGTAGTTGGTTCCCAAGTGGCATCTGCTAGAGTTGTATCTTTCCACTGGACTAGCACTTCCTTGATGGTTCTCTGATGTAGGCAACACCCACGCTGGTCCAAAAATGCTTCTGGCTGTAGCTAAATGGATCCTTCTTCAGCTAATTTGGAAGGTTGGTTTGAATTTGGCACTTAGCTCCAATCACCTTCTTTAAGCATGAAACATGAAAAACAAGATGTAGCTTTGAATGGCTGGGCAAAGCTAACTGATAGGAAACTTGTCCCACATGCTTGAGTACGGTATAAGGACCATAAAATTTGGGCACTAGCTTCTAACAATGTTTGGCCTTGATGGAATTTTTCTTGTAAGGTTGCAGTTGAAGAAACACATGATCCCCTTCTGCAACTTGACGTTCAAAGTGACCTTGATCTACTTGTTTCTTCATGCGATTCTGTGCCATGACCAAATTCTCTTTGAGGGTACAAAGAATAGCCTCTCGAGCTGTAAGTGTTAGGTCAATCACTTGGACCTTCGAGGCACCCGGTAAGTATGAGAGAACTGAAGGTGGATTCTATCCATATACCGCTTGAAAAGGAGTCATGCATGTAGCTGTATGGTATTAAGTGTTGTACCACCATTCATCTAGGGGTAACCATTGAGCCCATTGATTTTTCTTTTCTGAGGCAAAACACCTCAAATATGTTTCCAAACACTTGTTGAAAACTTCCGTTTGGCCATCAGTCTGGGGGTGACAAGCTGTGTTGAGATGCAATTCGGTGCCTTGTATCTTGAACAATTCTTGCCAAAAATTGCTTGTGAAAGTTGGGTCGCGATCAGAAACAATAGAGTGCAGCATGCCATGAATATTGAAGACCTAATCCATTAATATTTGAGCCACCGTGGATGTTGTAAACAGGTGTTGAAGGGCAAAAAAATGAGCATACTTGGAATGGCAATAAAAAACCACCATGATGAAAGATTTATTTCCCAATTTGGGTAAGCCGGTAATGAAATCCATAGAGATATCCTTCCAAATAGCATGTGGAATCGGGAGCAGTTGTAGTGTGCCCGGCGATTTGACTGTTTCTCCCTTGTTGTGTTGACACACATCACATTCAACTACAAAATTATGAATGTCCTGTTTCATACCATCCCAAAAAAAAGAACGTTTGACCCTGTCATAGGTTTTGGTGAACCCGGAGTGCCCTGTTGTGGGTGTAGCATGAAGCTCAGAAAGTACCATGGATTTAAGCTTTGATTGTTTAATTAAATACAAACGACCTTTGTATCGAAGTTCCTCATGGAAGCAAGAGTACCTTGGGAAGCTGGAGCCTTGGAATGCAATTGGTGGATCAACTGCGAACTTTTGGGATCTTGTAGCCATTCCTGGCAAACGTCTTGGAGCCAATCTGGTACAATGAATGAAAGAGAAAAAAGGGATCCTTCATCTTCATATTTTTAGGAAAGTGCATCCACAACCACATTGTCTTTTCCTTTCTTATAAATGACCTCATAATCATATCCAAAGAGTTTAGTCACCCATTTTTGTTGTTCTGGGGAGGAAATGCGTTGTTCTAAAAAATACTTGAGGCTTTGATGGTCTGTCTTAATTTGGAAACATTGCCCCAATAGATAAGGATGCCACAGATCCATGACATGCAGAATAACCACCATTTCCTTTTCATATATGGATTTGCCCAGATTTATTTCAGATAGTTGCTTGCTGGTAAAGGCCAAACGTCGACCCCCTTGCATAAGGACAACACCAATTCCTTTCCCTGAGGCACCACATTCCAACACAAAGGTCTTTGTGAAATTGGGAAGGGCGAGGATTTGAGTGGTGCACATGGCCATATTCAAGGTCTAAAAATCTTGAGCAGCGGTTGGAGTCCAAGTGAAAGAGTTCTTTTTGAGGAGAGCAGTGAGAGGTGCTGCAATCTTCCCATAATTCTTAACAAACTTGCGATAATACCCTGTTAAGCCTAGAAATCCATGCAGGCTCTTAAGAGAAATGGGTGAGGTCAGAATTGCATAGCTTCAATCTTTTTAGGATCCACCCTGACTCCATCTTTGCCAACTAGATGACCCAAGTATTCTACTTCTGAGGCGCCAAAAGCACATTTAGACCATTTCAGGAAAAGTTGGTGCTGAGAGAGTAGATGGAGAACTCGATCCACATGAGCAAGATGGTCTGTCTAGGTTTTTCTATAGATGAGGATATCATCAAAGAAAAATAAGACAAACTGGTGGAGAAAAGGACAAAAGACATGATTCATGAGGCTTTGGAAGGTGGAGGGGGCATTACACAAGCCAAAGGGCATTACCAAAATCTCATTGTGGCCCTCATGAGTTCTAAAGGAATTATTGGGAATGTCTGCCTCTTTCATACGTATTTGGTGGTATCCCAAATGAAGATCCAGTTTAGTGAAGAATTGGGCGCCACTCAATTCATCCAGGAGGTCATCAATGACAAGAATGGGGAATTTGTCTTTGATGGTAAGTTTGTTGAGGGCACGAAAGTCAAGACACATTCGCTAAGAACCTTCTTTTTTTAGGACCATGACCACAAGAGATGAGTAGGGGCTCATACTAGTGCGGATAACACCTACATTAAGGATTTCCTGGACCATTTTCTTAATTTCATTTTTTTTTGGAAAAGGGGTGATGATACAGACAGATATTGGGAGAAAGGCTTCTGGGTACAAGGGGAATGGAATGATCATGAACACCACAGGAAGGAGGGAGGCCTTGGGGAGTGGAAAATACCAATTGATGTTTAGAAATGATATCTTGGAGGTCTTGCGGTACCAAGGGTGTCTCTATTTCTTGTATGGCATGGAGTTGGGCGATAACACCAGAATGCCCCTTTTTGAGTAGCTTTTCCATGTGATGGGAACTAATTATCTCAGGTGAACTAGCGGTGATGCGTTGGAACTTATATTGGTGGCCCTCCTGGTAAAATTTCATGGTTAAGTCTTTAAAATCCATGAGAATGGGACTCAAAGTCCTTAGCCAGTATGCACCCAACACAATGTCACAACCTCCCATGTCGATAGCAAACATATGGGATTTCAGGTGGTAGTCACCAATTTGGAGACACACATTTTCACAACGCCCTCCACATTTCATGGAACCACAATTGGCAATCATGATTTGGAAATTATTGACGATATGGATATAGCAATGAGTTTCTTGGGCAATGCAACGATGAATAAAATTATGGGTGCTGCCACTATCAACCAGAATGGTAACCTTATGATGCTTGATGTAACAGATTATCTTGAGGGTTTGGGGAGAAGAGAAGCCAGTGAGAGCGTTGAGGGAAATGACTGGTTCTACCTCGGGAGGGTATGAGGGAGGGGTTATGTCAGTGGATTCAAGTGACTTAGACACAGAGGGAGTTTCTTCATCTTCTTCGGAAATCTCCTCGGAGATGGCCATAAAAATATTTTGTTCTTTACACTTGTGGACCCAGAAATATTTGTCATCACAGTTCTAACAAAGGCCTTTGAGTTGGTGTTCAGCCATTTTAGCCTTGGTCAATTTTTGGATCTTTAGTGGAGCAGAGGGGTTAGTGGGATTTACTGGTTTAGGGAGAGGGATAAAGGAGGTTTTTTGGTTTTGAGAAGATACAACCAGTTTTGCTTCTTTATCTCTTTTGGCAGCCTCCACCCAACTCTCAGGCCGAGCCATGAGGACATGGGTCTAAATTTCATCCTTGAGGCCGTTGATAAAAACACTCTCGAAAAAATGCATCAGACATGCCCTCTGTTCTAAAAGCCAGGTGCTCAAAGGAAACTATAAAGTCTTCCACTATTCCTAATTGTTTAAGCTTTGTCAAATGACCCAAATGGTTGGTGTCAGTGTCAAAGCGTTCATAAAGCTCCGCCACAAAGTGTTTCCAAGCAATATACCCTTGACGAGAAGTTTTTCTCCATTGCCACCATTGCCAACGTTCTTGATCTAGATGGAGAACACCATACCAAAGTTTGGCCAAGTCATCTTTAATACCGTATAAAGAGAAGTAATGTTCCATTTGGGTTACCCAACCAGTGGGGTCCGAGCCATCAAATTTGGTCACATCCACCGGTGAAAGGCGTAGGTCACGTTGAAAGTGATGGTTCTACAAGGTATGGGAATGAGAGGAATGGTCACCTTCAGTATGTGGGGGTGAGTGTTATGAACATAAATATACTTATACCATAGATATTCATAACATAATAATAAATAATAATTATTAATAATGAAAGGTCATGTCTCAAAGGACATGACTATTGGTAAAGGGCACCCCTGCGTGGGTATATATAACGAGCCCTCATTCTCAATTGTAATCATCATATATCTTATATCATATCTTATCTATTCATATTTTATGCATTATTCCTACATGGTTTATTTTGTTATATTCCAAGTATTTTGGATAATTCTTGTGTGAGCGAACTTTGTTCGTCTCAGTGAGGAAGAGGAAGGGTTATCTGTAGGGATATGCAATTTGGTGCAGAGTGCCAAAAAGACTGATTCAAGATGGGTGGTGAGGTCTTGTTTGATTTCCCCCATTGAGGACTGCATGGTTGTATTGATGGCAACAACATTGGCACTGAGTTGTTTCACTTCTTGTTGGGTCTGAATGAGACTATATTACAAGGTGTTGAAGCGAGCTTCCAAGTCTTGGCTATGAGTATGGGCCATGAGGATGAGGAATGATGCAGGCACATCGTAGAAAGCCAAAGCATGCGCCTAGTCAAAAAAACATGTAAGGTAGCTAGAGAGGTAGTGGGGGGGGGCAGAGGGCCCATAGTGATAATAGTGGAGGTCATTCAATGTAAGGTGAACTAGGTCCACTATATTATTAAATAAGACCCACTATGGTAGTTAGATATAATAAATGGGTAATTAGATATAATAAATGTAAGAGAACTTCTTAGAAGGTTCTACTTTTAGAAGATTCCTCCTCTAGAATGTTATGAGGTGATGGTAGCACTATATAAAGGGATTCAAGCAATGTAATGAGACATGAAGAGAAATATTGTATTTGGATTTGAATCTCATTAGGAGGATGCTCCCTTGAAGAGGCAAGTGAACAAGAGAGGATCCCTTCCATAATAGGATCCATTGTATGGTGTTGCCCTACCTCAAGGGTTTGATATAATAAAGTGTGGTTTCTTATATCTTGCTTTGTAGATATATTGTGTATTCAGTATTTGTGGTGATTATATTTTGTATTCAGTCTTTGGATCTTAACAAGTGGTATCAGAGCACTTTCCTTGGCAGACATTGTGGGCAAATATTTTTTATTTTTGCAGATTGTTTTTTCGGAGAAGAAAAAAGAGGGCCACGAAATTCCATAACTTTTTGGTATATTTATATGAAAAATTTCCAGAAACATGTTGTATATCTAAGTTTCTCTCAGAAAAACACCCAATTTGAAAAAAAAAATCGTCCGAAACGGAGTTCGGAAGGTCAATATATTGAAGTTTTAAAATCTGCAATTTTTCAGGGTTTTTTCTACGGACGACGACGCGATTTGTTTTTATTTCTATAGCAGCTGGAGGCCGAATTTTCTCAAACAAATTACAGATATGAGTTCCTCTCACAATTTCACCCAATTAAAAAAAACAAATCAGCCGAAATGGAGTCTGGGAAGTGAAGTTATGAGCATTTTAAATTCAACAGTTTTTTAGGGTGTTTTCAGAAAAAAACCACAATTTTCTATTGTAACTTATTGTTCTATTTTTTTGGGGGTTTTTCGTGATGGATGCGGGACCGAAGGGTTCATAGGGTGCTCAGATGACTATTTCTTCTCAAAACCTCAAAGAAATTCTTTAAGCATTCAAATCTCAATTGTATGACACATTGTGTGACACATTGCATGACAAATTTCATGACCTTGCAGATGGTCTCAATAATAGTCTTCATAGTTCATTGGATAGCATGCAGGAGATATTTCTTATAGAAGAAATCATCAGGGATGAATATAATCAAGAAATATATGCTTGGTATGATTTTGAGGACGATTTTGATGATTGGTATATGGATAGTTTTCATTTCTGGGATGACAACCACTTCCATAGTTTATTTGATGAATCTACTCCACCTTCTGTAGAGAACATCAATGTCCCACATCAGGAGCTAATTACCAGCGTTCAGTCTTCATATTCTACAGTGGTATTATTCCTTGTAGATTCTGCTATGACCCTTTTCCACTATGTGGGTGGATCTTCTTATTTGGATCCACATGATAGGTGTCAGTCTTTGGAGCATCATTTGGAGTTGGTTATTAGGTTCCAAAATCTTCCACGGGGAGTTCACATGAACACTTGGACATGGGACCCGGGCTTACAATGGTGGTTGGACTACTTCAGCATGGTGAATTTCCTTTCTACATGGGACCTTGGTTCTTCAGTCTTCTTCAACATTATGGTCCACAATTATCCATGAGACCCTGGTATATGGTTGTACATTAAGAGTTGAAGACAACACTTTCATAAGGGGGATGTAATGTAAGGTAGCTANATAGTGGAGGTCATTCAATGTAAGGTGGACTAGGTCCACTATATTATTAAATAAGGCCCACTGTGGTAGTTAGATATAATAAATGGGTAATTAGATATAATAAATGTAAGCGGACTTCTTAGAATGTTCTACTTCTAGAAGATTCCTCCTCTAGAATGTTCTTAGGTGATGGTAGAACTATATAAAGGGATTCAAGCAATGTAATGTGACATGAATATAAATATTGTATTTGGAGCTAAAGCTCATTAGGATGATGCACCCTCGAAGAGGCAAGTGAACATGAGAGGATCCCTTCCATAATAGGATCCAATGTATGGTGTTGCCCTACCTCAAGGGTTTGATATAATAAAGTGTGGTTTCTTATATCTTGATTTGTGGATCTATTGTGTATTCAATATTTGTGGTGATTATATTTTGTATTCAGTCTTTGGATCTTAACAAAACAACTGAATGTGCGCGATGCAAAAGGGACACGTTTTTATGAAAACGTTTTGAATTTTGAAATCTAAAGCATTAATGTAATAGCTATGAGAATCATACTTACATTTATGTCTTAGAGATATGAACAGATCTGGAGAAATTATTCTCATCTGCTGGATGTAATAGGCATTTAATTCTGTTAATATAAAGTAGGTAGATATGAATGTTATATTAGACAGTTTAGAAGCATAGGAGGGAAAATGGATATAGACACCCTCACCCTTGTATCATTGTAATTTTTATGATTATCATCATTCAGATTTGATAAGATGGAGAGCTGTATAGAAGAACCCATGTACATGAGCACTTGAGTTAATATATGAATCTTTGACTCACTTTCATGGTGTTATGATGATTACTGTTTACACTTGTTGAATGGTATGTTTACAGTTGTTTTGTTTCTCTGTTATGCATTTATCTCAATGTCGTGTTATGTGTGTGATTTCATGTTGAATGTATGAAGTTAGAAAGAGAAGAAGAATGAGTTTAAATTGTTTCTCTCCCTGAGGATTCCTGCAAGGAGTGCAGTGAACGTCCGCAAGGTTTGCATTGACGAGGGTCTGAGTTTTATCTCAGAAATCTCAGGAGAGATATCATTGTTCTCATACCAGCAGAAGTGCAGGTGAAACACAGAGCTGTGCGAGGTGTGCGCAGGCCGAGTGAAGTCTTGGTTTTTTCAAATCCAGTAGGAAGAGTGAGAGACTACTATTGCAAAGAGTGCACAGGGTCAAAGACTCAAATAACCAAAGGTTATTTGAAGGTTTGCCACAAGGAGTGCGAGCAGGGGTCCTTTTGGAAGCTTGAGTTTGAAAGTGAAAGCTCAGGAGGGATTTAACCTTTGAAGTGTTCAAAGGGAGGTAGAGATCGAAATCGTCTCACATAAATTAAGTTCCAGAGCGAGAACAATGAGTCGTTGGGTAGAATTCATTGAGAAGTGAATTAGGCGGTCATAATTCTCTGTGGAGAACTCGCGAAATTGCGAGGACCATAGGATCTGGAGGAGCTGTAAGGTGGTTAGGAGTTGGATGAATCTACCACCCTGACATCAAGAGTCAACACGAACTGTTGATAGTGGTCAATTTGAGCTGACAGATCATTTCGGGGATTCATGATTCGTAAGTTTGGAGTGCAGGCCAAAATCCTTGGTCACTCAAATTCTCGAATTGCGAAAAGGATTATGAGGTGTGGCATTTTGAAATTTCAGGGTCTGGGAAGTAGAGGCAACAAGTGATTTTGGAATTGAGAGTTTCAAACTCCCGGTTTGCAAAATCCTGAAAAGATCGGAGTCGTTAGGTCTATTTCAAAGTTCGGGGAATGGAGTGACCAATGGTTGGGGTCGCTGCATTTCAAACTCCTGGTTATCGAAATCCCAATACAGCTAGGACCATTAGATCAATGGAGGCTCATAGCCGTCGATCTTGCCAAAGGAGAAATTTCAGAGTTCGGGGAATCATAAGGGAAGAGGAACGACTGTTGGTTGTTCACTCGAATTCCCAGAAGCTGAAACTAGTGGGTAACAAGTGGCGTATGCTCAACGCGTTGGAGGAGTTAACCATCGTTGACATTTCAGGTTTTGGTGATTGTAAAGAGCTGTGGAAGTACATCAGGACTATACATCGGGACTCTCCAACTCCCGAAGATGAAGTCCTTTGTGGCTTAAACAAAGGGTTTTAATTAACCCTTGGTGTGGTTTTAGTGAAGATCCTGTGCGGATCTCGGCCCGAGGGCAAGGGGTGTGCACCCGTTTTGGTATCAGAGCTCAGAACAAATTCTTTGCTTTCTATAGCAGAGAGAAAAGAGGAAAATTTTATAGCCATGCCGCCAAGAAGAAGAGACATGCCAATGCCTGATCCAACAGTGGAAGGAGAAATGCATGAATTACATGCCAGGGTTGATTCTATGGAGACAACACAAAGGCGCACAGTTGACGCTGGGGATATCAGCGAGGCTGAAAGTGAAAATGAAGTTGGAAACGAAGGAGAAGAATTTGTAGTCGAAGATGGTGTAGATGAACACCTATTCAAGGTTGTTGCAAGGATAGGTGCTAGGGAAAAAATGGACATTTCAGTGTACGAAGGCAACTTGGATGTTGAAGAGCTTCTAGACTGGATTAGAGATCTAGACAAATACTTTGACTATGAGGATGTCGAGGAAGATAAGAAAGTCAAACATGTCGTTACTAGACTTAAAGGGCATGCAAAACTGTGGTGGGATGAATTGTAGGCTGACAGAGGTTGCAAGGGAAAACAAAAAATCAAAAGTTGGGATAGAATGGTTGCAAAGATGAAAGCCAAATTTATACCCAAGGATTATCAAATCACTCTGTTTCAGAGGATGTAGAATTTGAGATAGAAGCTGATGTCAGTGAAAGAATACACTAAAGAATTCTATAGGATAAACATCAGAGCAGGTCATCGGGAAAGCGATGATGAAAAAGTTGCGAGGTACATGAATGGTCTGCGATATGACATTCAAGATGAGATGAGCATGGTGACCATTTGAAATGTGGAATATGCTTATCATATATCTCTGAAAGATGAAGAGAAGCTGAGCCAGAAGCAAGGTCAAAGAGCCAAGGTAGAAGTCAAGCCAGAGGAAAAAAAATTTCCCAAGACAGAACTCAGAAACCTAAAGAAGAGGGGAAGAAACCTCAACCTCAACATGAGAGAGGAGGAAGATCACAAGGAAGGCAGTATGCTGATAGAAATACTTTTCCTCGAGCTAGAGGAAGAGGAAGAGGCATAAGAGGTGAAGTGAAATGCTACGTCTGTGAAAAAATTGGACATAAATCCTATGAGTGTCCAGATAAGAAGAAAGATGGCGGTGAAACTCACATTGCCGAATCTCAAGGATGGGATGTTGAGGCAGAAGACGCCGAGGGAAAAAGATCCTTAATGACGAGGAAAGTTCTCTTAAAGCTAGAGAAGGAGGCAGAGAACCCAGCCTAAAGAAACAGTATATTTTGGACTGCTTGCAAAACCAAAGACAGAATATGCAAGGTCATAGTGGACAGCGGTAGCACAAACAATCTCATATCTATAGAGATGGTAGAAAAGCTGGAGCTGGAGACTGTTGCACATCCAAGCCCATACTGAGTTTCATGGCTACACAAAGGACATCAGGTAAATGTCACTAAACAATGTTTAGTTGAATTTAAAATAGGAGGATATAAAGATGAAATATTATGTGATGTCATTCCCATGGATGTTTGTCATCTATTTCTAGGTAGACTGTGGAAATATGACAGAAACGTGGTTCATGATGGGAGAAAGAACACGTACACCCTGGAAAAAAATGGTAGGACTCACATGTTGTTGCTGATTAAGGATAAAGAGTTGAAAACAGAAATGAGCAACACGGTACTTCTCATGAGTGGGAAGGAACTTCTTAATGAGGTTAAGAAGAAGGAAGACACACAATTTATTGTGGTCAGGAAACTCAAAATTGTTTTGACCAATATGAGGATAGATGATTTACTAGAAGAAATCCAGGAGTTGCTGGGAGAGTTTGCTGATATAGTAGTGGACAAACTGCCTTGTTTGTTTCCACCTATCAGGAGTATAAGTCATCATATCGATCTTATACCTGGAGCCAATTTGTTGAACAAAGCAGCGTATAGGTTGATGCCGCAGGAAAATGAATAAGTTAAGAGATAGGTCTAGGACTTAATGGACAAAGGATTGATTCGAGAAAGCTTGAGTCCATGCGCTGTTCTTACAGTGCTCAGCCCAAAGAAATATGGAGGCTGGAAAATGTGTACAGACTCAAGGGAAATCAATAAAATTACCATTAGATACATATTTCCATTGCCAAGGATGGATGACTTGATGGATTGCTTGAGTGGAGCAAATTTTTTTTCAAATATTGATTTGAAAAGCAGGTATCATCAAATTAGAATGAGAGCAGGTGATGAATGGAAGACAACATTCAAGATGAATGAGGGGCTGTATGAATGGATTTTCATGCCATTTGGCTTAATGAATGCACCCAGTACTTTCATGAGGTTGATGAATGAAGTCCTGAAGGATTTCATAGGGAAATTCGTCATTGTATATCTTGACGATATATTGATTTTGAGCAAGACAGAAGCAGAACACTTAAAGCATCTAGTTGCAGTAATGAGGAGATTAAAAATTGCTGATTAATATGAAGAAATCATCATTTATGAGGACATAACTCATTTATTTGGGTTTTGTTATCTTTGCAAATGAATTAAAAATGGATCCGAAAAAGATAAAGGTGATTAAGAATTGGCCATCGTTGAAGAACGTGTTTGAAGTTCGAAGCTTCCATGGTTTGGCTAGCTTCTATAGGAAATTCATCCGAAACTTCAGTGGAATTAGTGCACCAATGATGGATATGGTGAAGAAAAGACATAAATCTTTTCACTGGATGGAGGAAGCAGAGAAGAGTTTCAATCTGCTGAAGAAGAAGATCACTAAGCAACCAATTCTGGTTTTGCCAGATTTCAGCAAGACATTCCAGGTCAGGTGTGATGCGAGTGGATTTGCAATTGGAGCGGTCTTGAGACAAGATGACATGCTGATCACATATTTCAGTGAAAAACTAAATGAAGCAAATATTAAGTACTCTACATATGACAAGGAATTCTATGCAGTCATACAAGCGCTGAAGAAATGGAGACACTATTTGGTTCCCAAGGAGTTTGTTTTGTACAGTGATAATCACGCTTTGAAATTCGTGACTCGATAGGAGAAGTTGAACCAAAAGCATGCTAAATGGGTTGAATTTATGCAGAATTTTACTTTTGTGATTAAGCATATTTCTAGAACTGCTAACAAAATTGCTGGTGCTTTGAGCAGGAAATGTTTTCTTATGCAGGAATTCAGAGTCAAGACTTTGGGTTTTGATAACCTTAAAGAAATGTATAGGGATGATCCAAACTTCAAGGAGGCATATGAGGCATCTGAGAATCCAATTCTCAGGGATAGAAGCAAATGGAATGAACACATGATCCAGGATGGATTATTGTTCAGGGGAAATCAACTATGTATTCCAAAATCATCCATGAGGGAGAATTTGCTGAAGGAAAAACACAATGGAGAATTGGCCAGACATTTCGGTCATGACAAGATGTTCTCAAAGTTGAATGGCTCATATTTTTGGCCAGGGATGAGGACATATGTCAAGAAATTTGTGGACATGTGCAAAATTTGTTAGCAGATGAAAGGAAAAAGGCAGAACACAAGGTTATACCAACCATTATCCATACTTGAAAGGCCATGGGATGCAGTGAGCATAGATTTCATATTGGGACTTCCAAGAACACAGAGAGGATGTGATTTGATCTTTGTGGTAGTCGACAAATTTTCAAAGATGACACATTTCATACCATGCCAGAAAACCAGTGATGCAACTCATATTGCGAACCTGTTTTTCAAGGAAGTCGTTAGACTTCAGAACTTGCCAAGGAGTATCGTGTCTGATCAAGATACCAAGTTCGTAGGACATTTCTGGAGGACCTTATGGAAGAAGCTGGGGACAAAATTGTCTTTTATCTCAGCATATCATCCTCAGACGGATGGACAGACAGAGGTCGTAAACAAAATCTTGGGAGATTTGTTAAGAAGCTTAGTGACTGAACACCACAGTTAGTGGGATCACATTCTGCCACTGGTGGAATTCACTTACAATGATTCACTCAATAGAAGCACAGGCCAGAGTCCATTCCAGATTGTATATGGAATGCAATCAAGGGGATTTTCTGAATTGAAAGATCCAGAACAAGCCGAATTCAGGAGTGCTAGTGCAGAGGACTTTGCAGAAGGAATGAAGGAGCTTCACAACCGAGTTAAGGAGCGATTGTAGAGTTCAAGTCAAGAATAAAAGTGGAGAGTAGATCAACATAGGCGAGAACTTCAGTTTGAAGTTGGTGATCTGATTCTTGCGCATCTGAGGAAGGAGAGGTTCCCAAGGGGAATGTATAACAAGATGAAGATGAAAAATATTGGACTGTGCAAGGTCATAAGGAAATTTGGGGCAAATGCATATGAGATTGAATTACCTGATGGGGTTAGAATCTCACCGATATTCAATGTCGCGGATTTGTACCCGTATAGAGCTGGAGAAGCAGGAATAGAGGATGAGCAAGAAGAAGTCCAATGGAAAAAACAAATGCCTGTAGCTGAAAAGCCATAGATGGAAGGCATAAATGACAAGAGGATTAGCAGAAAGACCAGGAGAAAGGAGTATTTTGAATACTTGGTCAAGTGGAAGAGACATCCAATTGAAGATACCAGTTGGGAGGATGAAGCAACAATTCAAAAGCATGGATAGATCGTGCAAGAGCTCATGAATAGGAGTTCATGAAAATTTTCAAGCGAGGGAGTATGATGCAGGAGCATCATAGAAAGCCAAAGCACACACCTAGTTAAAGGAACAACTAAACGCATGCGATGCAAAAGGGACACGTTTTTATGAAAACGTTTTGAATTTTGAAATTTGAATCATTAATGTAATAGCTAGGAGAAGCGTACTTACATTTATGTCTTGGAGATATGAACAGATCTGGAGAAATTATTCTCATATGCCGGATGTAATAGGCATTTAAGTCTGTTAATGTAAAGTAGGTAGATATGAATGTTAGATTATATAGTTTAGAAGCGTAGGAGGGACTACTGTTGCAAAGAGTGCACAGGGTCAAAGACTCAAATAACCAAAGGTTATTTGAAGGTTTGCCACAAGGAGTGCGAGCAAGGGTCCTTTTGGAAGTTGGAGTTTGCAAGTGAAAGCTTAGGAGGGATTTAACCTTTGAAGTGTTCAAAGGGAGGTGGGGATTGAAATTGTCTCATAGAAATTAAGTTCCGGAGGGAGAACACCAAGTCGTTGGGCATAAGTCATTGAGAAGTGAATTAGGCGGTCATAATTCTCTATGGAGAACTCACGAAATCGCGAGGACCATAGGATCTAGAGGAGCTGTAAGGTGGTTAGGAGTTGGATGAATCCACCATCCTGACATCAAGAGTGAATGAGAACTATTGATCGTGGTCAGTTTGAGCCTACAGATCATTTCGGGGATTCAGGATTCGTAAGTTTGGAGTGTAGCCAAAATCCTTGGTCACTCAAATTCACGAATCGCGAAAAGGATTATCAGGTGTGGAATTTCGACATTTTGGGGTTGGGGAAGTAGAGGCGACAAGTGATTTTGGAATCGAGAGTTTCAAACTCCCAATTCATGAAATCCCGAAAATATCGGAGCCATTAGGTCTATTTCAGAGTTCGAGGAATGGAGTGACCAGTGGTTGGGGTCCTTGCATTTCAAACTCCTGGTTACTGAAATCCCGATACAACCAAGACCATTGGATCAAGGGAGGCTCATAGTCGTCGATATCGCCAAAGGCAAAATTTTGGAGTTCGGGGAATCATAAGGGAAGAGGAACGGATTTTGGCTGTTCGCTCGAAGTCCCGGAAGCCGAAACTAGTGGGTAACAGGTTGCCGTATGCTCGACGTGTTGGAGGAGTCAAATGTCGTTGAAATTTCGGGTTTTAGTGATTGCAAAGAGATGTGGAAGTACATCGGGACTCTCCAACTCCCGAAGCTGAAGTCCTTTGTGGCTTAAAAAAAGGGTTTTAACTAAACCTTAGCATGGTTTTAGTGAAGATCATGCACGGATCTCGGCCCGAGGGCAGGGGGTCTACGCCAAGGAAGCTAAAAAGGGGCGGCCGGGGTAATTTTTTTTTTTTTTACCGAAAAATGATATGGATGAATGTGATAAGGGAAAAGATATGAATCCAATGGAATAGGTCTCAAATAATGGTGAAAAAATTTCCAGACTTTTTTTTACGGAGTTATACTCCGGTCTGAAGAATACTACAGAGAGGAAATGCCCAAATGCTTAACCAGAGAGAAATGTGTATTTACTTGAACATAGTTGCACGAAAATAGATCTTGTTTGTTTTAATTCGTTTATGTTTCTGTCCCCCAAGGGTTAGGTATTCAAGGGTTCTACAGATAAGGGTTTGCCCTGTGCTATAGCTCTCTGATATATGTGCAGGGTCCAACAGTAGTACTCGACCCAATATCTCAGGTCACTAACTGAGGAGGATATACCGTACCCTTAGCCGTACTATCCGACTACCTAGGTACTAGAGAGTATCTTCCCGAGTGCTATTCTTGGTGACACTATAGTAGTCAGGCAACCGATCGGTTTATCTAAAGAGGGCTTCAGGTAATTTAGGTAGATCCGTACACAGGTGTTCTATGATGCGCTACCACTCGAAGGGGTACCAACAGGGGTTACAAGGGTGGCCAACAGATGTACGCTTAAGTACCACTTGTATTTCCTGTGTGTATGTATCCCTCAACCACAGGTTTATGCGCGTAACGACAAATCTCTGTGACTTAAAGATACCGGAATACGTCTCTACCCTGAAAAAAAATTTAACCCACACTTTCTACTGAGGAAAGTGCTTTGATACCACTTGTAATATACCAGATATAAACTGTATGTAGAACCGAAATAAAATGCTAGTAATGGCAGAATAACAACAATATAACCAGAACATTCACCACAATAACACTGAAATGATATAAGAATAACAATAGAAATAACACTTTGAATCTGAAAGCAATGTTCACGGGCCTCTTCGAGGGGTAACCTCTAGTTGAGTAGAGCTCTATTACAATAATATCCAAGCTAGGGTTCTCATACCCTCGACTCCTATTTATACTAAAAAGAAGCATCTAGAGGAAGATCCTTCTAGAAGCGGAAGCTTCTATTAGGTCTTCTTACATCCGCCTTATTATATTTTATTGAAATGCCTTATTAATATTGACCTTTATTACATCTGAATATATTGTTCTGCCTATGTGCGGGTTAGGACCTTAACAAAATGCATGAACGTGATGAGGAAAGAACTGTTATTCAACATGTCAACGGATTTCCAATGATTAAAACAACGATGTTTGAAAGAGGACATGATCGCTATGTTTTTCCAAGCCAATGTGAACATGTCTTTTACTCAAATGTTCCAGGTCAAAGGGATTGGTCCTTTGTTGTTAGATATGATCCAAGAGGAAGGACAATTAAGTATACTCATTTACAAGAATACGATGATATTGCATATCAAGAAGATGATTCGACATAATATCAGACAAAGCCAGAAGATCATGGAGGGTCGACAGATGAAGAATATGAAGAAGATCATGATCTAGGAATAGGATACAATATTGCAATTCCTGATGATGATTTCGATGAAAATATGCTCGAAAATGACATTGATGACAATGATGATATCATCAATCTTTTCAACATCGTTTCAGAACCAGATGATGATACAGATGTCGAGTTCGATGAAGAAGATCAAGATAGATAATAAGGATGATTACATAGATGTTGAGGTTGGATTAGGTACATGACTATATAATATTTTAATTTGTATGAATTATTCTCTTAAAATAATCCACTTTTAATGTCATGGGTTAATTACATGTTTTTAAGTTTTATGCGACGTTTTTATATCCTAGGTTACATGTTGTTTAATTATTATTTGAAACCTGAAAATAGTTGTCAATATAGTAAAGTATGTGGTAGTCTAAAAATATCATTTAGAAGCACATAATTTAATGTACCTTCATTTTTTTTTTTTTTTGTAGTTTCTATCCATGAATCTTAATAGGACATTGCTTTCAATTATTTTATATTTTATAGATTGGGTTTTGGGGATCAATTGAGAGTGATGTGAGGGGGAGGGGAGGGTCCATGTGAGATTCCACCTTCACATGGATGGAATTGTTCAGTAGAGGATAAATTGTTCTTGAATCCAAGAGAAGCTCTTTCATTTTTATACCATCATGATCGTATAAGATTTCATCAATATTATTACCTATTTGAAACTTCTTAGAATTGAGATTCGTTACATAGTCGTTGAAAAAATAAAAAAGAATTATGTAGTGGATATTAATTTGGTCTTTCTGTGGGACATTTTATGCCATTAGTATGTTTTGTACAAAAATAACTAGGAACAAGGAATGAAAATTGCATGAGGACTAGACACCGACAATATGGACCTGTGAATGGGGCCAACGTTGAAATTTTTTCAAATAGTTTCTGTATGCACTAAAATTTGTCATGGATAGAATATTGACATGCCTTAACGATATGGGAGGGTTTCTGGACTCAAATTTGAGTGACACACCCACTTTCTTCCATCATCAATTCATCATGTAAACCATAAACCCTAATTTTCTTTTAGAGTACCCAATTTGGTTGACACAAGTTTTAGGCTTTCGTCGGTCTTTTCTCATTTTGCTTTTAGGCTCTACATTAATGTATATAAAATGTATCTGTGTCATAGTTGTGATGAAAAATCTCTCTATTTCGTTGATTTCTTAATCAACACTATCAAGATACTAGAGACCGACAACAATGACATGTGAATGGGGCCAACGTTGAAAAGTTTTCAAACTGTAACTGTATGCATTGAAATTTGACCTGGATAGACTAATCACATGCCTTAATGATATGATAGGGTTTCTAGACTCAAATTTGATTGACACACAACTTTATTCCATCATCAATTCATCATGGAAACCATAAACCCTATTTTTCATATGTTCTAGTAGATATGTTAATGATTCCAAGTTTCATATTTGTATTTGACTGAAGGTCCAACTAGCTTGCAAAGTATCAAATTGAGATTTCAAGTTGATAAACCAAATATGAAATGAATCCAAGCATTGTTTGATATCGTCGCAAGAGAGACAAATGTAAATAATCTTGCGACGAAGTTGCTATACTATCGACGAAAAAGTTCGCCAATAGTATAGCTAATTCGTCGCAAGAATATTGTGTCTAATTTGAATGGTGTTACATGGTTTTAAAGGAGTGTAGGGATTATATTATGGTGCAATGTAGCGTATTATATAAGAACAATCTATATTCCAAACCTCAAAATGGGTAGTACCATATCTTGTTCATAAGACAAATATTCTTGGTATGTTTCCTTTGTGGATATGGTGGCTCATGCCCTCAGTACACATGATGCCAAACAATGAAATGTAAAAATTTTACTATTGAATGACAGTGTTATGTAACCCATGGTTAAATAAATAACTTAAGGTTCTTAGGTCCTATCTGAATCTACTTAGAATTGAGATCCGTTACATAGTCATTGAAAAAAGACAAAAGACTTATGTAGCAGATATTAATTTGGTCTTTGTGTGGCACATTTTATGCTATTAGTATGTAATTTTGTACAAAAATAATGGATATTTGGGATTACACCATGGTCAAGTAACTAGGAATTAGGAACGATGAACGAGGAATGAAAATTGCATGAGGACTACACACCGACAACAGGGACTTGCGAATGGGGCCAACATTGAACTTTTTTCAAACAGTTTCTGTATGCACTGAAATTTGTCATGGATATAATATTGGCATTCCTTAATGATATGGTAGGGTTTTTGGACTCAAATTTGAGTGACACACCCACTTTCTTCCATCATCAATTCATCATGTAAACCATAAACCCTAATTTTCTTTCAGAGTACCCAATTTGGTTGACGCAAGTTTTAGGCTTTCGTCGGTCTTTCTTCATTTTGCTTCCAGGTTTTACATTAATGTATATACAATGTATCTACATCATAGTTGTGATTAAAAATCCCTCTATTTATTTATTGTTTAATCAACACCATTAAGATACTAGAGGCGAGCAACAATGGCATGTGAATGGGGCCAACGTTGAAATTTTTTCAAACTGTATCTGTATGCATTGAAATTTGACTTGGATAGACTAGTCACATGCCTTAATGATATGGGAGGGTTTCTAGACTCAAATTTGAATAACACACCCACTTTATTCCATCATCAATTCATCATGGAAACCATAAACCCTTTTTTTCATATGTTCTAGTAGATATGTTAATGATTCCAAGTTTCATATTTGTATTTGAATGAAGGTCCAACTAGCTTGCAAAGTATGAAATTGAGATTTCAAGTTGATAAACCAAATATGAAATGAATTCAAGCATCATTTGATATCATCACAAGAGAGACAAATGTAAATAATCTTGCGACGAATTTGCTATACTATTGACGAAAAAAGTTCGTCGATAGTATAGCTAATTCGTCGCAAGAATATTGTGTCTAATTTGAATGGTGTTACATGGTTTTCAAGGAGTGTAGGGATTATATTATGGTCCAATGTAGTGTATTCTATAAGAAAAATCTCTATGACAAACCTCAAAATGGATAGTACCATATCTTGTTCATAAGACAAATATTCTCGGTATGTTTCCTTTGTGGATATGGTGGCTCAAGCCCTCAGTACACATGATGCCAAACAATGAAATGTAACAATTTTACTATTTAATGATAGTGTTATGTCACCCATGGTTAAGGAAATAACTTAAGGTTCTTAGGTCCTATTTGAATCTTCTTATAATTGAGATCCATTACATAGTCATTGAAAAAAGACAAAAGACTTATGTAGCGGATATTAATTTGGTCTTTGTGTGGGACATTTTATGCCATTAGTATGTAATTTTGTACAAAAATAATGGATCTTGGGGACTAAACCATGGTCAAGGAATGAGAAATGAAGAACGAGGAACGATGAATGAGGAACGAGGAAAACATAACAAGGAACAAGCAACATAAATTGTACTAGGACTAGACACTGACAATAGTGACGTGTGAATGGGGCCAACGTTGAAAGTTTTTCAAACAGTTTTTGTATGCACTGAAATTTGTCATGGATATACTATTTGCATGCATTAACTATTTGGGAGGGTTTTTGGACTCAAATTTCACTCACACACCCACTTTATTCCATCATCAATTCATCATGTAAACCATAAACCCTGATTTTCTTTTAAAGTACACAATTTGGTTGACGCAAGTTTTAAGTTTTCGTCATTCCTTCTTCATTTTTATTCCAGGTTCGACATTAATGTATATACAATGTATCTGTGTCATATTTGTGATTAAAAATCTGTCTTTTTATTTGATTTCTTAATCAACACCATAAAAATACTAGAGGCGGGCAACAATGACATGTGAATGGGGCCAACGTTGAAATTTTTTCAAACTGTATCTGTACACATTGAAATTTGACATGGATAGGATATTCACATGCCTTAATGATATTGGATTGTTTCTAGACTCAAATTTCACTCACACGCCCAATTTATCCCATCATCATATCATCATGGAAACCATCCATAGGCACAAAGACACATAAATTATTTTAATAGTATGTATGTCCATCCCTATCCTACTAGTCAACTTAGGGTTTCCTACTAACTATGATGGTAACATTAATTCCCTATGGTGAAAATGAGCACATAAATTATTTTAATAGTATGTATGTCCATCCATGTCCTACTAGTCAACTTAGGTTTTCCTACTAACTATGATGGTAACATTAATTCTTCGCCCAAGGAAATTTTGATCCAAAGGATTTGTTAAAAAATTGCAAGAAAACCATGTTATTGTCTAGTGACTGTTTCTCTTCTAGGATAGTATGGAAGGAGTCATATACAAATTTTCCATTTTCAAGCCTCATATAATCCACCGAGACATTTTTTTTGGATGAGGAAGTTAAGGGTTTCAATAGCCATCACATAAAGGGTTAGTGCAAAAGGGAATCCTCGACGACTAGAGTGGAAAGTAGTTTTGTGTGAGAAATTGATCATCAACCATCTCTTTGAGGGTAGTCATTAATTTAACCAACGTTATAAGCCTTTGATCACATACCCATTATTCCTTTTGCATCGACTTTCTTGGGACTACATCAACACAAGTTTGCATATACAACTTTCTTTCCTTTGTTATAATTCCTTGAGATTGAAAAACCAGTTTGTAATGATTAACAAACTCCTTTTCAATTTTTCCCTGGTCAATGATTCTATTGTTTTTTATTTTGAGGGACTTAATATGCTTCACAAATTCCTTGGAAGTCAGATCTTTCAAAAATATAATAGTAGGATTCTCACATGTCTTAAGCCAATAGAACCCAACATTTATTTGCCCCCCCCCCCTTACTTTATATGTCTCATCAACCTTTAGTATTTCTCATTGTTTGGTCAGTTGTTATTCACTAAGGGGATAAGCTGAGGCATTCTTGAAATTTCCTCGAGCTCTTCTAATATTTCCTTGTATTTTATTCTTCTAAATGTCGTCAACTATCTACCATAACATCTAAGAAAGGAAACGATTTTTCTAATGGAATATTCCCACCAAAGAATTCAACCTTTGTCCCCTTGGGGCCTTGGACTTAGCTTCCGTATTCTTTTGATAGATTCAACATGTGATTTATGCTTCAAATTAGAGATGTTCAACTTGAATTAAGAGTTCAACACTGTGGGCTTTCAAATCCCTAGGAAATGGAGAAAAATATCAACTAGTGATTAGATAAAGTGATATATCCCACTACCTAATATAACCATATTCTCTCATGGTGAAAGAAGAAGAAGTTATGATCTATCTAGTTTTTTCAAAACCTACTTGTTTCTTTTTTTGGAATAAACCAATTGAACCAAAGCCCCAATGAATTGTTTTGACATAATTTGGACAAATTACTCAAAGTGCTGAATAAAGTTGAAACTTGGTAACTCTAAATATTATAAATGCAAAAAACAATTCCATAAGAAACACCTCAACTTACTGTCTAAACCATGGATTTTTGATAGGGGTTAGTAATCCCCCAAAAATTCCATGATAATATCTTCATTGGGAACCTTAAAGAAAAACCGTCTCCTTGCTTTCCACTCAAAAGTGTCAAACGGGTTTTGAAGATTCACAATATGAATATGGGGTGAGAAATAATCAATCAAATTCATGTTTATTGTCTTATTACGAGATCCTCTACACATGGATGTTTCAAAATAAACCAAAATTTTGGGTGGATAACTTCCCCCACTCCCCTATTGAAAAACGGGTTAGGAAATTCTAGGTTGATCCCCAAACACACTATTAAGGCTACCAAGTTTCTCTTGGATCAAACCTAGGATGGATATGGAGCTAAGAAATTCTTCTAGGGTTAAGCAATGGATCCAATTTTTTTGGCCTAGTGGATATCCCCTTTTTTAACCACTTTAGTCCATCCATTAATGTTTATATGCAATCCTAGTGGGTTTCCTACTAACTATGATGGTAACATTAATTCCCTATGGTGAAAAGATGCACATAACTTATTTTAATAGTATGTATGTCCATCCCTGTCCTACTAGTCAACTTAGGGTTTCCTACTAACTATGATGGTAACATTAATTCTTGGCCCAAGGAAATTTTGATCCAAAGGATTTGTAAAAAAATTGCAAGAAAACCATGTTATTGTCTAGTGATTGTTTCTCTTATTGGATAGTAAGGAAGGAGTCATATACAAATTTTCCATTTGCAAGCCTCAGATAATCCACCGAGACATTTGTTTTTGGATGAGGTAGTTAAGGGTTTCAATAACCATCACATAAAGGGTAAGTGCAAAAGGGAATCCTTGACAACTTGAGTGGAAAGTAGTCTCATGTGAGAAATTGATCATCAACCATCTCTTTGAGGGTAGTCATTAATTCAACCAACATTATAATCCTTTGATCACATACCCATTATTCATTTTGCATCGACTTTCTTGGGACTACATCAACACAAATTTTCATATACAACTTTCTTTCCTTTGTTATAATTCTTTGAGATTGAAAAACCAGTTTGTAATGATTAACAAAATCCTTGTCAATGTTCCCCTGGTCAATGATTCTATTGTTTTTTATTTTGAGGTCCTTAATATGCTTCACAAATTCCTTGGAAGTCAGATCTTTCAAAAATATTATAGTAGGATTCTCACATGTCTTAAGCCAATGGAACCCAAATTTTATCCCCCCCCCCTTACTTTATATGTCTCATAAAACTTTAGTATTTGTCATTGTTTGGTTAGTTGTTATTCACTAAGGGGATAAGCTGAGGCATTCTTGAAATTTCCTCAAGCTCTTCCAATATTGCCTTTTATTTTATTCTTCTAAATGTCGTCAACTATCTACTATAACATCTAAGAAAGGAAATGATTTTTCTAATGGAATATTCCCACCAAAGAATTCAACCTTTGTCCCCTTGGGGCCTTGGACTTAGCTTCCATATTCTTTTGATATATTCAACATGTGATCTATGCTTCAAATGAGAGATGTTCAACTTGAATTAAGAGTTCAACACTGTGGGATTTCAAATCCCTAAGAAATGGAGAAAAATATCAACTAGTGATTAGATAAAGTGATATATCCCACTACCTAATCTAACCATATTCTCTCATGGTGCAAGAAGAAGAAGTTATGATCTATCTAGTTTTTTCAAAACCTACTTGTTTCTTTTTTTGGAATAAACCAATTGAACCAAAGCCCCAATGAATTGTTTTGACATAATTTGGAAAAATTACTCAAAGTGTTGAATAAAGTTGAAACCTGATAACTCTAACTCTTATAAACGCAAAAATCAATTCCATAAAAAACATCTCAACTTACTATCTAAACCATGTATTTTTGATAGGGGTTAGTAATCCCCCAAACATTCCATGATAATATCTTCATTGGGAACCTTAAAAAAAAACCGTCTCCTTGCTTTCCACTCAAAAGTGTCAAACGGGTTTTGAGGATTCACAATATGCATATGGGGTGAGAAATAATAAATCAAATTCATGTTTATTGGCTTCTTACGAGATCCTCTACACATGGATGTTTGAAAATAAACCAAATTTTTGGGTGGATAACTTCCCCCACTCCCCTATTGAAAAATGGGTTAGGAAATGCTAGGTTGATCCCCAAACACACCATTAAGGCTACCAAGCTTCTCTTGGATCAAACCTAGGATGGATATGGAGCTAAGCTATTCTTCTAGGGTTAAGCAATGGATCCAAATTTTTTGGCCTAGTGGATATCCCCCTTTTTAACCACTTTCGTCCATCCAATAATGTTTATATGCAATCCTAGTGGGTTTCCTACTAACTATGATGGTAACATTAATTCCCTGTAGTGAAAGCGAGCACATAAATTATTTTAATAGTATGTATGTCCATCCTTGTCCTACTATTCAACTTAGGGTTTCCTACTAACTATGACGGTAACATTAATTCTTGGCCCAAGGAAATTTTGATCCAAAGGATTTGTAAAAGAATTGCAAGAAAACCATGTTATTGTCTAGTGATTGTTTATCTTATAGGATAGTAAGGAAGGAGTCATATACAAATTTTCCATTTGCAAGCCTCAGATAATCCACCGAGACATTGTTTTTTGGATGAGGTAGTTAAGGGTTTCAATAGCCATCACATAAAGGGTTAGTGCAAAAGGAAATCCTCGACAACTAGAGTGGAAAGTAGTCTTGTGTGAGAAATTGATCATCAACCATCTCTTTGAGGGTAGTCATTAATTCAACCAACATTATAAGCCTTTGATCACATACCCATTATTCGTTTTGCATTGACTTTCTTGGGACTACATCAACACAAGTTTGCATATACAAATTTCTTTCCTGTGTTATAATTCCTTGAGAATGAAAAACCAACTCGTAATGATTAACAAACTCCTTTTCAATGTTACCCTAGTCAATGATTCTATTGTTTTTTATTTTGAGGGCCTTAATATGCTTCACAAATTCCTTGGAAGTCAGATCTTTGAAAAATATCATAGTAGGATTCTCACATGTCTTAAGCCAATGGAACCCAACTTTATTTGCCCCCCCTTACTTTATATGTCTCATCAATCTTTAGTATTTTTCATTGTTTGGTTAGTTGTTATTCACTGAGGGGATAAACTAAGGCATTCTTGAAATTTCCTCGATCTCTTCCAATATTGCCTTGTATTTTATTCTTCTAAATGTCATCAACTATATACCATAACATCTAAGAAAGGAAATGATTTTTCTAATGGAATATTCCCACCAAAGAATTCAACCTTTGTCCCCTTGGGGACTTGGACTTAGCTTCCATATTCTTTTGATAGATTCAACATGTGATTTATGCTTCAAATGAGAGATGTTCAACTTGAATTAAGATTTCAACTCTGTGGGATTTAAAATCCCCAGGAAATGGAGAAAAATATCAACTAGTGATTAGATAAAGTGATATATCCCACTAACTGATGCAAAGCGACGCGTCCATACCCCCATTGCGCTCTCTCGCTCACATGATCATTCCTATTCTTCTCTCTCTGATTCGAAGCAGATTTTTAGATCCCCTACCGGAATCACTATGCAAATTCCTGACCCAGTCCATAGGTCTTTTCCTCACTTGTCTCGGCTTCTTCACTTAGCCGTAGTTATCCCCGACTCAATATCAGGTTCTCGGGGTTTCAGCGTGTTCGCTGTCGAGAGTCACTATACTCTCCAACTCCCGACCTCCGATTCTCCAATAAGATCCTTTTTCTTCACGCGCTGGTCCTCCAAGATCAACTCCCACCATATGACCACTACCTCCACAACCGTGGCCTTACCTCGCAACCTCACTACCTCTCAACCTCGCTGGTTGAACCGTCGAGTTTCCACCCTCCTGATCCGTGAGTCCCCGAGATGTGAGATTTCAACGGAGTGTTGACTCCTATCTCCAACCAACGTGTGTCCACCTGTCGGTCACGCGGTCCCACCTTATGTTCTGCCACACGTCCACACAAATCTCGGCTCCTCGGCACTTCGCGACTCCTAATGACAATACCTCGGGACTTCTCGTAGCGAGATCCCGAGGGCTTCGTGCCACCTGTACTCCACTCATCGAATCTGCTATGGCCCACACTATCCTCCAGCTGTCGGGATATCACCTTCTCGCAGCCTCGCGATACCCGTGCCAAAATTATTGAACCTCTTCTTGCGAGGTCCTGAGACACGATCCCTCGCGTGGATCCAACGGTCCTCCTGTGATCTGGATCCAACAACTGTCCTTCTCTCGCTTACTCGAAACCTCGTGACTTTTAGTACCAAATGCTAGGGCCTTTACCCTGCGAGCTTCCGAGTTCGCGAGATCCTTAGATCTCCGACACACGTCCTCCTCAATGGACGGTCCCGATCCTCTCGCTCCTTCGCCGCTTCGCGTCCTCGCGCCTCGCGACTTTGAACACCCAATACTTGGGATTTCACCTTGCGAAATCCCAAGTTCGCGAGATCATATAGATCTCTGCCACCTGTCCTCCTCAGATGGACGGCTCCTGCCTTCTCGCTACTTCGTCGCCTCGCGACCTCGCGCCCCACGACTTTGAACCCCAATTTCTCAACCCTTCCTCTTACGAGCTCCCGATATGCGAGGTACCACCTGTCCACTTGCCGACTCCCATGGCCCCATCTCGTTCTCGAGTGCCGATATCCCGAGGTGACATAATCTAGGCCCCACAACATGGAGCTCTCGCCTCCTCGCCACTCGTGAAGTTGAATGACTTCCTCTTCCAACCTCCAGTGCCCAAGTTCCCAATGTGGGTAATATCGTGACACACGTCCGCTCCCAACGAACGGCCCAGATCCTCGTCGCCGTTTCCACCTGCTGTGGCTCGTCCTGGACGTAATCTCCTCGACAGTCCAGATCTGTTCTCCTATCGATCGAACGACTGTCGCTGCTCCTCCTGAGCTTCTGCGCTTTCTTCCCTGCACTTGGGAGAATTTCACTCTTTCAAAGGTCTCAGCCTTTGCTGTCTTCTTCCTCTGTGAGCTCCTTGAGTTCGAGCCTCGTGCGCGAATGAAACGCTGCCCTTCCTGAGCTTGTTCTTCTCAAATCTTTGGAGGTTTTACCTCTACCTCCTGTAGAGTCTTCGCACCTATACCACGCTGTCTCTCCTGAGCTTCTTCGAACACTCAGACCCCTTGGGATTTTATCCTTCTTCTCCCTCAAATGGAGAATTAAATGGATGCCCTCCTGGCTATCCTTTTTCTCAAGATTCTTCTTGAGTACTTCTGGGTATTCAGAAACCCAGTGGAGGCCCTTCAGTAGACTCTCCCTTCACATCCAGAACTCAAAGAGTTCTCTGTTCTCCTGTGCCTGCTTGCACACTTTTTCGACGCCCTCCTGGCGGAGTCTCTTCTCCACCGAACGTTCAACAGTTCTGGGTCCTTGTGCACCTATGCGCTTGCTCGATGCCCACCTGGTAGATCTCTCACAGAATCCTTAGTGATTCTGTCTTCTTCTTCAAACTCTTAGCAGAGTTCTTCCTCCAGTACCTCGTGCTTACGCTCAATGCCCACCTGGAAGAGATCCTACAGAACCTTCAGTGATTCTGTCTGCAACTGTGTCTCAGCTACACAGTCTTACCTCCTGAGGTGTTCAAAAACCCCACAGGTATTCTTCTCCTTGAGTTGATGATTCCAGGCCTGTGCCTCAGGACGTCTTTTTCTGACTCCTCAGAGTTCAGTAGTGCATCCTCAATGCACCGGTATTCAGAGGCCGCAATCCTCTGTCATACCCTCCTAGCATGAAACCTCAAAGACCTTCAGTCTGAAATCAAACACACTCCTGCAGAATGCACAACTACAGTATACATTCACAACATATATATATGGAACACACATCGACATGCATATAAGACAAAATAATGCAGGAAAAACTGCTCCGTTATATTAACAATGGAAAATGCCTGTATTTTACAATGGTGTTCCTCGAGCTCTCTCTGGCTCCCTCATACAACCATTCTATCTCCCTCAAAATGAGATCACAAATATCTTTTACCTGAGGGCTCATTCCTCCAGGTTCACCTACTCTATTAAATTACAATCAATGGTTGTCTAGTCCAGCGCCTGGATCTAGATCTCAGCCGATCTGCATTAAATCCGATCTTATCTACAGCCTGCATAAAGGCATGGCTTCCATGGCTCACCAGCCTAAGACATTAAATTACATTATTTTCAAATTTGAATGAGGCTGCGCCTCCCTTCAACTTCGAATGCATGCACGCTGATGTGGCTAGCTGGCTGGCTGGCTGCGTGGAGAGATGCTCCTGCATCACTACCTAATCTAACCATATTCTCTCATGGTGAAAGAAGAAGAAGTTATGATTTATCTAGTTTTTTCAAAACCTACTTGTTTCTTTTTTTGGAATAAACCAATTGAACCAAAGCCCCAATGAATTGTTTTGACATAATTTGGACAAATTACTCAAAGTGCTCAATAAAGTTGAAACCTGGTAACTCTAACTCTTATAAACGCAAAAATCAATTCCATAAGAAACATCTCAACTTACGGTCTAAACCATGGATTTGTGATAGGGTTTAGTAATCCCCAAAACATTCCATGATAATATCTTCATTGGGAACCTTAAAAAAAAACCGTCTCCTTGCTTTCCACTCAAAAGTGTCAAATGAGTTTTGAGGATTCACAATATGCATATGGGGTGAGAAATAATCAATCAAATTCATGTTTATTGGATTTTTACAAGATCCTCTACACATGGATGTTTGAAAATAAACCAATTTTTGGGGTGGATAACTCCCCCCACTCCCCTATTGAAAAATGGGTTAGGAAATGCTAGGTTGATCCCTAAACACACCATTAAGGATATCAAGCTTCTCTTGGATCAAACCTAGGATGGCTATGGAGTTAAGCTGTTCTTCTAGGCTTAAGCAATGGATCCAAATTTTGTGGCCTAGTGGATATCCCCCTTTTTAACCCCTTTCGTCCATCCATTAATGTTTATATGCAATCCTAGTGGGTTTCCTACTAACTATGATGGTAACATTAATTCCCTATGGTGAAAATGAGCACATAAATTATTTTAACAGTATATATGTCCATCCCTGTCCTACTAGTCAACTTAGGGTTTCCTACTAACTATGATGGTAACATTAATTCTTGGCCCAAGGAAATTTTGATTTAAAGGATTTGTAAAAAAATTGCAAGAAAACCATGTTATTGTCTAGTGACTGTTTCTCTTATAGGATAGTAAGGAAGGACTCATATACAAATTTTCCATTTGAAAGCCTCAGATAATCCACCGAGACATTTTTTTTTGGATGAGGTAGTTAAGGGTTTCAATAACTATCACATAAAGGGTTAGTGCAAAAGGGAATCCTCGACAACTAGAGTGGAAAGTAGTCTCGTGTGAGAAATTGATCATCAACCATCTCTTTGAGGGTAGTCATTAATTCAACCAACATTATAAGCCTTTGATCACATACCCATTATTCATTTTGCATCGACTTTCTTGGGAATACATCAACACAAGTTTACATATACAACTTTCTTTCCTTTGTTATAATTCCTTGAGATTGAAAAACCAGTTTGTAATGATTAACAAACTCCTTTTCAATGTTCCCCTTGTCAATGATTTTATTGTTTTTTATTTACGGGCCTTAATATGCTTCACAAATTTCTTGGAATTCAGAACTTTGAAAAATATCATAGTAGGATTCTCACATGTCTTAAGCCAATGGAACCCAATGTTTATTTGCCCCCCCCCCCTTTACTTTATATGTGTCATCAACCTTTAGTATTTGTCATTGTTTGGTCAGTTGTTGTTCACTGAGGAGATAAGCTAAGGCATTCTTGAAATTTCTTCAACCTCTTCCAATATTGCCTTATATTTTATTCTTCTAAATGTCATCAACTATCTACCATAACATCTAAGAAAGGAAACGCTTTTTTTAATGGAATATTCCCACCAAAGAATTCAACCTTTGTCCCCTCGGGGCCTTGGACTTAGTTTCCATATTCTTTTGATACATTCAACATGTGATTTATGCTTCAAATGAGAGATGTTCAACTTGAATTAAGAGTTCCACATTGTGGGCTTTCAAATCCCTAGGAAATGGAGAAAAATATTAACTAGTGATTAGATAAAGTGATATATTCCACTACCTAATCTAACCATATTCTCTCATGGTGAAAGAAGAAGAAGTTATGATCTATCTAGTTTTTTCAAAACCTACTTGTTTCTTTTTTTGGAATAAACCAATTGAACCAAAGCCCCCAATGAATTGTTTTGACATAATTTGGACAAATTACTTAAAGTGATGAATAAAGTTGAAACCTGGTAACTCTAACTCTAATAAATGAAAAAATCAATTCCATAAGAAACATCTCATCTTTCGGTCTAAACCATGGATTTGTGATAGGGGTTAGTAATCCCCCAAACATTCCATGATAATATCTTCATTGGAAACCTTAAAAAAAACCGTCTCCTTGCTTTCCACTCAAAAGTGTCAAACGGGTTTTGAGGATTCACAATATGCATATGGGGTGAGAAATAATAAATCAAATTCATGTTTATTGGCTTCTTACGAGATCCTCTACACATGGATGTTTGAAAATAAACCAAATTTTTGGGTGGATAACTTCCCCCACTCCCCTATTGAAAAATGGGTTAGGAAATGCTAGGTTGATCCCCAAACACACCATTAAGGCTACCAAGCTTCTCTTGGATCAAACCTAGGATGGCTATGGAGCTAAGCTATTCTTCTAGGGTTAAGAAATGGATCCAAATTTTTTGGCCTAGTGGATATCCCCCTTTTTAACCTCTTTCGTCCATCCATTAATGTTTATATGCAATCCTAGTGGGTTTCCTACTAACTATGATGGTAACATTAATTCCCTATGGTGAAAACAAGAATATAAATTATTTTAACAGTATGTATGTCCATCCCTGTCCTACTAGTCAACTTATGGTTTCCTACTAACTATGATGGTAACATTAATTCTTGGCCCAAGGAAATTTTGACCCAAAGGATTTGTAAATAAATTGCAAGAAAACCATGTTATTGTCTAGTGAATGTTTATCTTATAGAATAGTAAGGAAGGATTCATATACAATTTTCCATTTGCGAGCCTCAGATAATCCATCGAGACATTGTTTTTTTGGATGAGGTAGTTATGGGTTTCAATAACCATCACATAAAGGGTTAGTGCAAAAGGGAATCCTCGACGACTAGAGTGGAAAGTAGTCTCGTGTGAGAAATTGATCATCACCCATCTCTTTGAGGGTAGTCATTAATTCAACCAACATTATAAGCCTTTGATCACATACCCATTATTTGTTTTGCATCGAATTTCTTGGGACTACATCAACACAAGTTTGCATATACAACTTTATTTCCTTTGTTATAATTCCTTGATATTGAAAAACCAGTTTGTAATGATTAACAAACTCCTTTTCAATGTTCCCTTGGTCAATGATTCTATTGTTTTTTTTATTTTGAGGGCCTTAATATGCTTCACAAATTCCTTGGAAGTCAGATCTTTGAAAAATATCATAGTAGGATTCTCACATGTATTAAGCCAATGGAACCCAACTTTTATTCCCCCCCACACCCTTACTTTATATGTCTCATCAACCTTTATTATTTTTCATTGTTTCGTAAGTTGTTATTCACTGAGGGGATAAACTGAGGCATTCTTGAAATTTCCTCGAGATCTTCCAATATTGCCTTGTATTTTATTCTTCTAAATGTCGTCAACTATCTACCATAACATCTAAGAAAGGAAAATATTTTTCTAATGGAATATTCCCACCAAAGAATTCAACCTTTGTCCCCTTGGGGCCTTGGACTTAGCTTCCATATTCTTTTGATAGATTCAACATGCGATTTATGCTTCAAATGAAGATTTTCAACTTGAATTAAGAGTTCAACTCTATGGGCTTTCAAATCCCTAGGAAATGGAGAAAAATATCAACTAGGGATTAGATAAAGTGATATATCCCACTACCTAATCTAACCATATTCTCTCATGGTGAAAGAAGAAGAAGTTATGATCTATCTAGTTTTTTCAAAGCCTACTTTTTTATTTTTTTGGAATAAACCAGTTGAACCAAAGCCCCAATGAATTGTTTTGACATAATTTGGACAAATTACTCAAAGTGCTGAATACAGTTGAAACCTGGTAAATCTAACTCTTATAAATGCAAAAATCAACTCCATAAGAAACATCTCAGCTTACTGTCTAAACCATGGATTTGTGATAGGGGTTAGTAATCCCCCAAACATTCTATGATAATATCTTCATTGGGAACCTTGAAAAAAAATCGTCTCCTTGCTTTCCACTCAAAAGTGTCAAACGAGTTTTGAGGATTCACAATATGCATATGGGGTGAGAAATAATCAATCAAATTCATGTTTATTGGCTTCTTATGAGATCCTCTACACATGGATGTTTGAAAATAAACCAAATTTTAGGGTGGATAACTTCCCCCACTCCCCTATTGAAAAACGGGTTAGGAAATGCTAGGTTGATCCCCAAACACACCATTAAGGATAGCAAGCTTCTCTTGGATCAAACCTGAGATGGCTATGGAGATAAGCTGTTCTTCTAGGGTTAAGAAATGGATCCAAATTTTTTGGCCTAGTGGATATCCCCCTTTTTAATCACTTTCGCCCATCCATTAATGTTTTTAAGCAATCCTAGTGGGTTTCCTACTAACTATGATGGTAACATTAATTCCCTATGGTGAAAACGAGAACATAAATTATTTTAACGGTATATATGTCCATCCCTGTCCTACTAGTCAACTTAGGGTTTCCTACTAACTATGATGGTAACATTAATTCTTGGCCCAAGGAAATTTTTATCCAAAGGATTTGTAAAAAAATTGCAAGAAAACCATGTTATTGTCTAGTGATTGTTTCTCTTATAGGATAGTAAGGAAGGAGTCATATACAAATTTTCCATTTGCAAGCCTCAGATAATCCAATGAGACATTTTTTTTGGATGAGGTAGTTAAGGGTTTCAATAACCATCACATAAAGGGTTAGTGCAAAAGGGAATCCTCGACGACTAGAGTGGAAAGTAGTCTTGTGTGAGAAATTGATCATCAAACATCTCTTTGAGGGTAGTCATTAATTCAAACAACATTATAATCCTTTGATCACATACCCATTATTTGTTTTGCATTGAATTTCTTGGGAATACATCAACACAAGTTTGCATATACAACTTTATTTCCTTTGTTATAATTCCTTGAGATTGAAAAACCAATTTGTGAGGATTAAAAAATTCCTTTTCAATGTTCCCCTGGTCAATGATTCTATTGTTTTTTATTTTGAGGGCATTAATATGCTTCACAAATTCCTTGGAAGTTAGAACTTTGAAAAATATCATAGTAGGATTCTCACAGGCCTTAAGCCAATGGAACCCAACTTTTATTTTCCCCCGCACCCTTACTTTATATGTCTCATTAACCTTTAGTATTTTTCATTGTTTGGTCAGTTGTTATTCACTGAGGGGATAAGTTGAGGCATTCTTGAAATTTCCTCGAGATCTTCCGATATTTCCTTGTATTTTATTCTTCTAAATGTCGTCAACTGTCTACCATAACATCTAAGAAAGGAAACGATTTTTCTAATGGAATATTCCCACCGAAAAATTCAACCTTTGATTTGGACAAATTACTCAAAGTGCTGAATATAGTTGAAACCTGGTAACTCTAGCTCTTATAAACTCAAAAACCACTTCCATAAGAAACATATTAGCTTACTGTCTAAACCATGGATTTGTGATAGGGGTTATTAATCCCCCAAACATTCCATGCTAATATCTTCATTGGGAACCTTAAAAAAAAACCGTCTCCCTGCTTTTCCACTCAAAAGTGTCAAACGGGTTTTGAGGATTCACAATATGCATACGGGGTGAGAAATAATCAATCAAATTCATGTTTATTGTCTTCTTACGAGAGACACAACACATGGATGTTTTGGGGTGGATAACTTCCCCCAGTCCCCTATTGAACAACATGTTAGGAAATGCTAGGTTGATCCCCAAACACACCATTAAGACTAGCAAGCTTCTCTTGGATCAAACCTAGGATGGTTATGGAGCTAAGCTATTCTTCTAGGGTTAAGAAATGGATCCAATTTTTTTTTCCTAGTGGATATCCCCCTTTTTAACCACTTTCATCCATCCATTAATGTTTATATGCAATCAATCAATCAATCCTTCTTTTCATTCATTGTTTAATCAACACCATAAAAATATTCGTTTCCTTAAAGTTAATTGTTGGGGTAAATATTCAAGAAAATATGTTATGGTAGGGAGATGCGATAGGTCATGGGAAGGAAATCATTATACCAACTTAAACATCACCTCTTCCTAGACCCAACCATCATTTTCTCATTATAGATTTGGGATCTCAAAAAAGAGGTAAATTTTGTTAATTGTTGTAGGCTTAGTCTTAGTAGGAAAGATCATTGATTAAAGAATATAATTGGTAGCTCCTTCCCATCTTAGGATGTGGTTTAATAGATTTCTATTAAGGTTTAATAGATATTAAGTTTTAAGGTTTAATATTATATTAAGTTTTCATTGTATTTAATATATA